>JBBYHK010118015.1:5222-18502 GCA_038382065.1 Adansonia grandidieri | reverse complement strand
ATTTTTTAAATCTTTGTTTTCATTCTCTAACAAAAGTTTTGATTTTAACAGTAAATCATTTTCAACTTTTAATTTTGCAATCATTTTCTTGTGTTTAGAGTTTATGAGCACATGAAAATTGCATTATGAGCACATGGTCATATAAACTTGAAAACATTTGTCTAAAATGATTTTTTTTCTTGTTCCAAGCTTTTAATCTTTCATTTCAAATCAAAATTGACTTTCTCTAAATTGTTAATTCTTAGCTTGGAGTCATTAAAATCATTTTTTAAATCTTTGTTTTCATTCTCTAACAAAAGTTTTGATTTTAACAGTAAATCATTTTCAACTTTTAATTTTGTAATCATTTTCTTGTGTTTGGAGTTTATTTCCTTAAACTCAACTATAAGATCATCAAAAGCATCTTGTAACTCATCAAATGTATAGGAATTTAAATTTGGAAAATTTAAGGTTACCTAAGGCTCATCAAGAGCGATAAAGCAAAGGTTGCCAATTTGGTCAAGAAGATGAACAAACTAAGGGTACAAAATGAACCAATCAGGGAATATAATGTTAAAGTTCCTCGAAGAGGCATAAGAGCAATATAAGCAAGCCATGCTTTTCTATGGATGTAACTTAAAAATGACAAATGATTGTTTATGTTCCCCATGCCCAACCTTTAGGAACTTCAGACGATCCAAAGGGTTAAAACACACTGAACTTAAAAATATGATGATGTTTGACATGAAGGAGGGAAAGACCATTGGATGAATCGCTCATCCAACTAATCTTAGATGGCCACCACGAAGTGGCCATAAACTTGGAGTCGCCACTGGTCATTTTAAGTTAGGTATGACCGGATGCTTATTAAAAATAATACCAGAGATTCATTGTTTTGCGTTTGGGAGATGATTATGTGTGGGGAAGGATTAGCACCACCACAACACCTGAAAATCGGTACCATCAACTATATCTTATTTAAATCTTAGTTTCCTTGATTCCATTTTTATCATTATTTACATATAATTCCCTCTAATGCATGAAATTTTGTAAAGATGCGAGTTTGAGTTTTAATGAAAATTTTATCATGTATGCGCCTCAAAGAGGTGAGAAACATAGGGGCTTTTGATGAAAATGATCTTCGAATAGGTTTTTTTTAAAAAATCAAATATTTCATGTCCGGCACTAGAGATATATAGACACAAAATATCGTTTTATGATTCTAAAAATAATTTTTAAAGCAAGAATGCCTGATGTCCCTACAAGAGGAAATGTATTAGTAAGATATGAAAGAAAGCAATAAATAAATCCACACAAGAATAGACACATAAAATACATAAAAAAGGGATGATCAAAATATATCTCATAGTTGTCTTCGATTATTGATGAATAACCAAGATGACAACGTTGAGACTTAATTGGATTCGGTGGAAATTTAAGGAGAAAAAGGTTTTAATGACTCGAGAGGGAGAAAAGCTTGGATTTTGAAGGAATATGAAGAGCGGGGTTAGAGTATCCCCTCAAAAAAGTGGGTTTAGGCTATCCCCGAAAATGGAAGTTTGATATTGGATTTGAAGTAAAAAGTAGGGTTAGAGTATCCCCTCAGAGTAATAGGGTTAGAATATCCCCGAAAATGGAAATTTGACATCATTTTGAGGTAAAAGAGAAGTTGGAGTATCCCCTCGGAGTATTGGGGTTGGAGTATCCTCGAAAATAAAAATTTTTGACATTTAAGAGGAATGGGTCATTTTTTTGGATAGAGGGATCTTTGAAAATTGAGAGCCAAAGGTTTGGCTAAAATGTTACTCTTTTGTTTAACCTTTTTCTGAGTCAAAGGGGTTTAGGTGATGAGAATGAGCTGAGTAGATCATGAGGCATTCGAATGCCTCAATAAGAGCATTTCAAAAATTAGGTTAGAAACAGAGGATAGCGTTGCGTCATTTCTCTTTCGAAATTTATTTCAAGCTCATTCGGAGGTCTTATGGGGTAAATAAGGTACTGTTGGAAAGGTAACTCGATGAGGATTAGTTAAAAATATTCCAAAAATCCTAGAAAATAACTTTCTAGGCAGAATTAATTTTTGAATTTCAACTTGACTCAACACTGGCAACATGTATAGGGTAAAGTATGATGGAATTTGAAAAAACATTTCGGATTCATCCAGAATTGTTAAAATGTGAATAATACCTTTCCAAAAAGGGAATTTCATGAACTCCATGGGGAAAATATTCAAGGGATTCAAAAATGTTGTTTGTTGGGTTGTTTCAGCCCGAACAATAGATTGCTTGTTACATCTAAGCGTTTTAGACAGCGAAGATTCGAAAAATCATAACTATTTCATCTGAGATGATTTGAAGGTAAATGAGATATCATTAGAATTAATTTTTGAATTTCAACTTGACTCAACATTGGCAACATGTATAGGGTAAAGTATGATGGAATTTGAAAAATCATTTCAGATTCATCCAAAATTGTTAAAATGTGAATAATACCTTTTCGAAAAGGGAATTTCATGAACTCCATGGGAAAAATATTCAAGGGATTCAAAAATATTGTTTGTTGGGTTGTTTCAACCCGAACAATAGATTGCTCATTACATCTAGGGGTTTCAGACAGCGAAGATTCAAAAACTCATAACTATTTCATCCGAGATGATTTGAAGGTAAATGAGATATCATTGGAAAGGTAATTCAAAGCCCTCCAATGAAAAAAATACCAATACATTCTAGATAAATCATTTTGAATTTTAAATAATTTTTTAAATCTAGACTATTGTGTTTGATATTTTTAGTTTTCATTGGGTTAAGTTTGGGCCATGGACATTCAAACATCTATAACCAAGATAAGAGGTTGACATGGGTGTCATGAGTTCATTTCACAGTCTCAGAGCAGTTTGGGATGATGGAACAAACCCGTTGACCATGCCATCAGTTTGGCTAAAGACCAAGGATTCACATTTTTCAACTAAAAGACTTCATTTCAGTTTTTGAAAACTAGTATTCTTGTACTCATTCTTCCATGAATCCAGAACATAATACTTGCTTTGCCTCTGAGGTTGGAAAGCTAACTTCATAAAAATCTTAAGCTCATGTTGTTCTCCATGTATGGCAAATAGCATGTGCTTAACTTAGGGTTTTTTTTTTAAAAAATTGGGTTTTCTAGCATTCAAACAAGCATCTCAACATAAACAAAGTGCCACAAACATAATATAAAACATGGAGAACATATATAAACAAGCAAAGATGACATTTTTCATAGAAAAGATAAAAAGAATGCATGGAAATGATAGATAGATGCATGAACATACTTTTAGGATGAACATGTTTTAAAAAAACTTTACTGAAAAAAGTATTTTTATTTCATAAAACTTATCAAGCTGCTAGGAAATATATAGGTATACTTATTACATGTTAAGATGCATGCTTTAAACATGAGATAAAGTTATGGATGTGGTAGGAACATGGCAAGGTTACATGGACAGAGGCTGTTATAGTGATAAAAATGCAAAGGAGCATGCTTAGTTAACCAAACAGTATGAAGGCACCAAGAAGAACATCAAGATCCTAAATTACCACAACCAATGCCGCAAATAATGCATGGGAGTCCTAAAATGGCTATGAAAGTATAAAAAAGGTTTACTAAGATGATGTTAATGACAAAATAGAAACTACAAAGATCAAGGTAGAGGGGATTATACCCAAAAAACTTAAACTTCCCTTTGTCTCAAAGTAGTGGCTGTAAGCTTAATTTCTTCCTTCTCCTTGCTATTATTTAACAAGAAAAGGATGAAAAAAAGGTAGCTTTGTGATGGTATGGTTGATGGTAAGGCTTTTTAAAGTTTAAAATGTGTGGAAAATTGGGTTCTTAAAGGTTTTCCAATGATGGTTTAGGGTAGCTACAGGAATGGAGTATGGAAGTCAATGAAACAATGTTTTTGGAAATGTTTTTGAGGTTGAGAATGGCTGAAGGATTTGTGGGGATGGGTGAAAAGTTTTTTGGGATTGCTAGAGAGTTTTTTTGATAGTTGAAAGCCCCCTCCTTTTTTTTTTTTTTCCTGAGGTAGCTAGTTCTCTTTATCATCATGCTCAGCCAATGGCTTTAGGAGACAAACCAAGGGCATTGTTGGGTTTTTTTCTCTGCACAAGGAGACATCCAGGTAATATGCTTAGTCTGCCCCCCATTGCTATTGGTTCTGCCATGCTAAGAAAGAAATTAGAAAGGCTGCAATAGCCTCCTAACTGGTGATATGCCTACCACTTTTTTACCATCATATCTCTTATGAAAGTGACCTTCGACATGGTTGCTTAGGCCCTAAACTTGTTTAAATCTAGTCATTGGCCCAAAGTCAAGGTTTGTAATGCTTTATGACAATTTGTTGGTGCTAAAAACATGTTTGAATCAGAATTTTGATGGTTGAAAAATGGTCCGAGCAAGGCAAAATGTTTTACTGTATCAATACAAAGCATTTTGTATCGATACACAAGGCAATTTTTTTCCTAAGTATCGATACAAAGAGGTCTGTATCAATGCTAAGAACAAAAATAATTTCCAGGCTCTAGACATTAGAGCCCTGTATCAATACTCCATGGACTTATATTGATACTCATGCTTGTGTATCGATATATTTTGCCAAAAATCACAACTTTAGCTAATGCAAAGACTTGTATCAATACAATCATGCTAGGTATCGATACCATACCTTAGGTATCGATACCAAACCCTTATGTATCGACACTACACATGTAAATTCAAAATTTTGCTAACGTGAAAGCCTTGTGACAGTGTTTAAGCACTTATATGACCCGTACATACCTTAGGTTCCTTGAGTTGTCTTATCTTGGTCACAAAGAGATGAAAATTGGCTTACGTACTCAATTGAATAACTGCAATGACACCCTGAAAATAACCTTTGATGCCTCGTTTTGCATTTTTCTTAAGGCAATCCATAGGCATTTTAGACCTTCCCTAAAAAAAACTTTACGCTTAATGATCATCCCCCAACTTTATTTCTATTTTTTTTATTTTGTCTCCTTTTACCTAACTCCTAAGATACAAAAAATTGGTCCGGACAAAATAAGGTGTCTATAACTGCCCATCTTTGACCGTTTCTTATTATTAGGAACAGGCAAAGATAAATAGACACCATTTTGTTTGGGCAGTGTATTTGGCTATTTTTTGAGTGGGAAAGAAAAAGTGTCTTACTCTTTGAGGACTAAAAAAAAAGAAGTGCCACTAACTCATGTAGGCTTAAAAGCAATAGAAAAGGCATCCTACTCTTTGAGGACTAAAATGAAGGGGGTGCCACTAGCTTGTGTGGGCTTAAAAGAAAATGCATCCTGCTCTTTAAGGATTAGAATGAAAAAAAAGGTCCTACTCTTTGAAGACAAAGAAAGGAAACATCCTGCTCTTTGAGGACAAATAAAAGATATGTCTTGTTCTTTGAGGACAAAGAAAGAAAAGGTCCTGCTCTTTGAAGACAAGAAAAGGAAATGTCCTGCTCTTTGAGGATAAAGAAAGGAAACATGTTGCTCTTTGATGACAAAGAAAGAAAAAGGAAACGTTCTGCTCATTGAGGACAAAGAAAAGGAAACATCCTACCTTTTAAGGATAAAAAAAGAAACATCCTGCTCTTTGAGGATAAGAAAAGGAAATGCCCTGCTCTTTGAGGGCAAAAAAAGAAAAGGCCTGCTCTTAGAGGACAAGAAAAGGAAATGTCCTATTCTTTGAGGACAATGAAAGGAAACATCCTGCTCTTTGAGGATAAAGAAAGAAAAAGGAAACATCCTGCTCTTTGAGAAAAAAAAAAGAAACATCCTGCTCTTTGAGGACAAAGAAAAGAAAAGGTCCTACTCTTTGAGGACAAAAAAGGAAACGTCTTGCTCTTTGAGGATAAAAAAATGTCTTGCTCTTTGACGACAAAAAAATGTCCTACTCTTTGAGGATAAGAAAAGGAAACATCCTACTCTTTAAGGACAAAGAAAGAAAATGTCCTACTCTTTAATGACAAGAAAATGAAATGTCTTGCTCTTTGAGGACAATGAAAGGAAAGATCCTGCTCTTTGAGGACAAAGAAAGAAAAATGAAACATCTTGTTCTTTAAGGACAAAGACAAGCAAAAGGTCATGCTCTTTGAGGACAAAAAAAGGAAACATCCCATTTTTTGAGGAAAAAAAAAGAAAAGGTCTTACTCTTTGAGGATAAAAAAGGAAACATCTTACTCTTTGAGGACAATGAAAGGAAACATCCTACACTTTGAGGACAAAGAAAGAAAAAAGAAAGGTCTTGCTCTTTGAGGATAAAGAAAAGAAAAGGTCCTACTCTTTAAGGACAAGAAAAAGAAACATGCTACTCTTTGAGGACAAAAAAAGCAAATGTCCAACTCTTTGAGGATAAAGAAAAAAAAGGTACTGCTCTTTAAAGACAAGAAAAGGAAACGTCCTGCTCTTTGAGGACAATGAAAGGAAACATCCTACCCTTTGAAGATAAATAAAGAAAAAGGAAACATCCTGCTCCTTAAGGATAAAGAAAAGAAAAGGTCTTGCTCTTTAAGGACAAGAAAAGGAAATGTCCTGCTCTTTAAGTATAAAAAAGAAAATGTCATGCTCTTTGAGGACAAGAAAACAAAACGTCATGCTCTTTGAGGATAAGGAAAGAAAATGTGTTGAGATTATATACCTTTTCTTGGATGATTTTTAAAGAGCTTGTGATTTCGAAGGTACTTGCCTAAGATTTTTCAAGGATTTTAGAAACAGAAAGTCGCAACTTGCACTCTTTACTAATTTGCCTTTTGTTTAGGGATTGGTACCTAAAAGATGTTAAATCTTGTAGAATGCATAAGAATGCATATGCGCGTTTAAATGGTGCAAAAGTGGTGTTTCCAAAGGCATAATCCATCAATTTTGGATATTTGTCACATCTGAGAAGGTGGTTTCCTGTTTCGATGACCAGTGATGGTAATAAAAGGATTGTGAAATCGGATGATTCATATTAGAAGGCTCCAGCTGCGAGGAGTCTGTTAGCAAGCATGAATGGTGCAGTTATGCCAATTCTAGCTCTAAAGAGCCTCTCTTCTTCATGATAGGCTTTTCTAAGGGTAGAGTTTAAACACTTCTCATGATACAAGATCAAAAAAAGTGGGAGAAACCATGGCCCTAAAGTTCATTTTTGGTTTTTAAACCTAAAAAAAATTCTCACAAAGTTTAATCTTTCTAAGTAATGCTATGAAATCCTGTTATCAATTTTGTTCATTTATTAAGAATTATCAATTAAATGATAAACATGATGCAACATGGAATGGAAGGCTATGATAAGATTTTATGAGAACTTAAATAATATTTTTTTATTCGATTAAAAAATTTTGAAATACAAAAGAGTCAAAAGATGTCTTCCCAAACGATTGGCTTCAATGCTGATGACATGAATTTTCCACTGAGTGCTTTCGAAGACTTTCTCTTGAGCAAATAATCCTTGTGGTGTTGGCCAAATAGTAAGAAGATTCCTCAGATTTCCCCATGCTGGGATGGAGGCCTTAAAGTTGGTTAGTTTTCATTTTCCAAGTATAGTTATGGATGAGGTTTGATCCGCATCGAGCAAATGGGTTAAGTTATGATTTGGTGTCTTAGTCAAAGTTATGAATATAAGGTAGATTGGTTTTGGGCTGATGATGGTTTGGGCTTGACTTGGTTTGAATGGGTTTGGTTACTTAAGCTGCCCTTTCGGGTTTTTGACTTAAGTTAGTTTTTTTCCTTTATTTTTTTATTATTTTTTGTTATTTTTGATTTTATGGAGAATGGTGGGCAAAGGGCTAATAGAATGCCCTTTCGGGTTTTCATCCTAAAGTCCTTTCAGGCATAGTATTTTTTTATGAAATCGGAGTTCAAAAGATTGGGTAGGTTATTGCCATACATTTCAGTTAAGATTAAAGCTCCTCTAGAGAATACATTCTTCATCACGTATGATCCTTCTTAATTTGGGGTCCATTTTCTACGAACACCTTTATAGATTGGGAGAATTTGTTTAAGCACCAAGTCACCTTCTTAGAACTGAGGAAGATAGACCTTTTTGTCATAGGCTCTCATCATGAGCTTTTGATACATCTGCCTATGACGGATGGCTTTGATTCTCTTCTCTTCGATAAGATTAAGTTGCTCAAATTGATCTTTAACTTATTCGGCCTCTTCAAGTTATGATTCCATTAGGACTCTGAGTGACAAGATTTCTATCTCGATAGGAAGAATAGCTTCAATGCCATAGACTAAAGAAAATGGTATGACACTCATAGAAATTCATACAGCTATGCGATAAGCATGTAAAGAAAAGGAAACTTTTCATGCAAATCTTTGTATATCTCAGCCATCTATCAATTATCTTCTTGACATTCTTGTTGGCTGCTTCTACTACCCCATTCAGTTTTGGATGATATGGGATAGAATTTTGATGTTGAATTTTGAACTGAGAGTAGATTGCTTGCATCATTTTATTTTTCAAATTACATGCATTGTCTGTAATAATTTACTCAGGGAGGCCATACTGACAAATGATGTCCCACATCATAAATTTGCATACGATGGATCTAGTGACATTAGCATAAGAAGTTGCCTTTACCTATTTGGTGAAGTAGTTGATAGCAACTAGGATAAAATGATGTCCACTAGAGGCCCTAGGGGTAATTAGTCCATTCATGTCCATGCCCTACATAAAAAATGGCCATGGGGCTATCATAACATGCAATGGTATTGAAAGGACATAAATCTTGTCTGCATAGATTTGGCATTTGTGGCATTTACAGGCATAGTTGATGCAATCCTTTTCTAGAGTCAACCAGTAGTAGCCCAATCGCATGACTTGTTTCACCATTTGGTGTCCATTGGCATGCATACCACATACCCCTTTATGAACTTCTTCAAAGATTCTTTTAGCTTTTGAGGCATCCATACACCAGAGTAATACCTGGTCCCAACTCTTCTTGTATAGCATTTTGCCATCCAAAATGTAGTTTGCAACCATTCTTTGTATGGTTCTTTTATCATTTTTGGTGGCATGATTCGGGTATTGCTGATTTTTGATATATTAGAGGATATCATGATACCAGGGCAAACCATATTTTTTCTTCCTTGATATTCTGGCAATATGCCAGTGTTGAATGAATGCTCATCTGAATAGAGGCAATGTCCGACTCCTGATTGACCTTAAACATAGATGATAAGGTGGCTTAGGCACTAGCAATTTGATTTTTTTCCCAAGGCAAATATCAAAAGTTGACATCATCAAATTCTTTTCTTAGTTCTGAGATTAAACCTTTATAATGGGTTAGTTTGGCATCATGTGGCTGCCATTCCCCTTTCAATTGGTAAATAACAAAGGTTGAGTCTCAAAACACTCGTAAGGTTTGGATGCCCCTTTCGATGGTATGCAAGCCTCATATTAAGCTATATTGTTAGTGCAGTTGAAGCTCAATCTCGCAGTGAAAGGATAATGGGTTCCCTTAAGTGAGATTAAAATTGCCCCAATTCCATGCCCTAATGCGTTTAAAGCACCATCAAAAAACATTTTCCAAAGTGAATCACTATCGGTTGCATCTCCCACCTGGATATGCACATTTGGTCTTTATCAGGGAATTGCAAGTCCAAAGGTTGATAATCATCCACTGCTCGACTAGCCAAGAAATCTATGATTGCATTACCCTTAATGGCCCTTTGATTCACATATACAATATCGTATTCAGAAAACAAGACTTGCCACATAGCTAATCTCCCTGACCATGCAAGGGCTTCACATAAGTATTTGACAGGATCTAATTTGGCAATGAACCATATGGTGTGGTATAACATATATTGTCTTAACCTCTTGGCTGTCCGGACTAGAGCGCAACATAGCTTTTCTACTATCAAGTAGTTATTTTCACATTCTGTGAACTTTTTCCTTAAATAGTAGATAGCCTATTCTTTCTTTTTCGAATCATCATGCTGTCCTAATACACATCCCATTGAACTATAAAAAACTCATAGATATAAAATTAGAGGTCTACCTGGGATTAGGGGCACAAGCACTAGAGGGCTTGTATTGTTTACTTTGTCGAAGGCTTCTTGACATTCTTCGTTCCATTCCTCAAGATTTTGTTTACGAAGTAGCTAAAAGATCGGGTCATATTTATCGATCAATTGAGATATAAATCAGGCTATATAGTTTAATCTTTCAAAAAAACTTTTCACTTTTTTTAGGGTTTGAGGTAGTGGAAGGCTTTGAATGGCCTTAACCTTGTAAGGGTCCACTTTTATTCCTTTTTCACTCATAAAGAAGCCCAATAACTTGCCAGATGTGAGACCAAATGTGCATTTGGCATGGCTTAACTTGAGCTGATATTTGGGAAAGCATTTAAAGAGCTTTCGCAAGTCAGTTACATGTTCATTCTCTTTAGGTGACTTAATAATCATGTAATCCACATAAACTTTGATCTCTTTGTGCATAAGTCATGAAATAATGTCACTATTACCTTTTGATAAGTTGCCCTAGTGTTTTTGAGCCCGAAGGGCATCACTTTGCAGCAAAAAGTTCCCTACATGGTCATGAAGGTGGTCTTTTCCATGTCTTTAATCACTATTTTGATTTGGCTGTATCCTGAAGATCTATCCATGTAAGAGAAAAATGAATTTTTGGTAGTGTTGTCCACTAGGGTATCGATATAGGACAAAAGAAAGTTATCTTTTGGACTAGCTCGGTTCAAGTCCTTATAATCCATACATATTCTCACCTTACCATTCTTCTTCAGGATTGGGATTATATTGGCCACCCACTCAGGGTATTTGTTGACTTTGAGAAATCCTACTTCAAATTATTTCTTGACTTCTTCTTTAATCTTTAGTAGCATCTCGAGTTTCATCCTCCTAAGCTTTTGCTATATAGGTTTACACCTAAGTTTTAGAGGAAGTTTATGGACTACGATGTCGGTATTCAACCCAGGCATATCCTAATAAGACTAGGCAAACATGTCTTGGGACTCTTGGATAAGGCTTGTTAATTAGTTTTGGGTTGATGGTTTTATAAAGGTTTCAATTTTGACTTTCTTTTAGTCTTCTTCTGTCCCAAGGTTTATGGTTTTAGTGGGTTCTTTATGAGGTAAAATCTATTTTTCTTCTTGTTCAATTAGTCTAAACAGATTTGGGGGTACAGGGTCCTCCTTAGAATCTTCTTCGTACTTAACCCTACTAGTATAAATTGCTTACTCAAAGTCAATTTCTTGAGTCTCAATGTGGATATTCATGTCATCTTTATTCGAAAACTTGAAAATATGAAAAAGAATAATATAGGCAAAAAGAAATGCAAGATGAGGTAAAAATGGACATAATGAATGAAATGCATAATGCTTCATCATTTTCATTGATAATACTTAATAAACGGTGCTCATAGAAAGGATCCCACATTACTCTTGGGTGAAAGCATGTGGGTTTAGCTCATGACATTACTTTTAAAGAGTTTTGAACAATACAAGGATTTCTATCTCAGTCCAGACACTTGGAATAAATTCTAAAGGGCATAAGTCAGTCTCTCCATCCATTGCTGACGGCTCTTCAATTACATTGATAGAGAAATCCGTAAAAGTTTTCCTTAACACAAGCATGACATTTGTTAAGCTAGTGTTAACATATCCGCCTAAGTGAAAGTTCTTATGCAATGGCGAAAATGCTATAGGTTCATGTCCCATATCTTGTCCCAATAGACGTGCTATTTTTTCTCTCAATTCTTCTAGGCTTACTTTTTTGTCTGCTATGCATTGGGTTTAAATCCTACTTTTATCTTGTCAGTCTGATTGTTCATCTTTAGAGCTTTAACAACTCCTTGGAGGCATCTTCTAAGCCCTTTTTGGGCTCGAGCACATTTGTTGACTGTTACTTTCAAGCCCATTTGTGTGCTTTCTCACAGATGTAGCTTTATCATGGGCAATCCCTTCTTAACATAGGTGGTATTGATGAACTCAAATGATTGAAAAAATGGTTCTGGAATGCCCTCATTAGGTTTAACATCTGGGGTATCAATCGAGGTAGTAGCCATGATATCTTCTTCTCCACTAATACTGACAACTATGTTTCCAATTATAAACTTCAATATTTGGTGTAAGGATGATGGAACTACTCCCACAAAATGGATCCATGGCCTTCCCAAAAGGTAATTATATAATGGAGCAATGTCCATCACATGAAAGTCAACCTCATAAGTACATAGGCCTATTGGAGTAGGATAGTGATGTTCCCTACAACATTTTTGTAGGTTCTGTCAAATGCCCACATGATTGTGTGATTATTTCGAATGTGAGACGTATTAATAGAGAGCTTATTCCGGCATGACAGAGGTATTACATTCAAAGCTGAACCGTTATCGATGAGCACCTTAGGCAATATGCTTCTTTTGCAGTATGTGGTGATGTGAAGGGCTTTATGACTTCCTCTTCCTCCTTATGGAATCTTGTCATCGCTAAAGGATATGTAATTGTCAGCCATGATATTGTTCAATAGATGATCTAGTTGGCCTATATAAATATCATGAGAGACATAGGCCTCGTTCAAAACTTTTAGGAGTGCATTTCTATAAGCTTTAGAGTTCAGTAAAAGTGATAGCATAGATATTTTGGCAAGTTGCTTATTTAGCTAGTTGACAATATTGTATTCACTATGTTAGATGAACTTAAGAAACTCCATTGCTTCTTTATCACTTATCGGTTCCTTGGTAACTTTTGAATCTAACCCTTTAGTTGCAAACGTAAGTGTTTGAAGATTTTGGCTAGTATCTTTTTGCTGAACTTTATCTCTTAAGGCTAGTGGCACATAACACTTCACTTCGAGTCAAGTGGCTTACCCCCGAAAGATCAATATTAGATGCTAGTTAGATTCCTCGATAATTAAAGTTTTACTTTCATAGTTAGATTCTCTGAAACAGAAATACGAAGTTGAGTATTAATTTAAGCTATTGGTTATATCAAAACTGAACTCAATTTTACAATCTCCCCTTTTTTGATATAACAAAACTTAAGATAAATTTGCTTGTGTTTGAGTTTAATAAAAAAAATAACTTGCCCTCAATAAGGTAAAAATTTATTTTAAGAAATGAAAGAAATGACTCCCTCTCAATAAATTACCCAAAATTAGAATTTAAGCTTAAGAAATTAAGTTTAAGTTTAACATGTAATTCGGGTTCCAACATATGCATAATTAATTCATAATTCGAGTTCCAACATATGCATGAGCAATCCATGGAAAGCAACATAATGCAAATTTAAGGTCTTTCTCCCCTTTTTTGTTATATCAAGG
>JBBYHK010117905.1:4747-21291 GCA_038382065.1 Adansonia grandidieri | reverse complement strand
AAGCTCATTTCTTATGGCTCTTTTGTGTATCTTACGGGCTCAACCTGAAGAGGTCACTTCTAGCACATTGGGAGTTTGGCATCTTGGCTTTTTTCCTTACGAGCACTATTAAGCTTACTCCTTCATGCAAATAGTGATGTCTTGTGCATATCTAAAGGCTAGCTTAGTAGCTTCTCCTTTTATGTGCCACTTCTTTCTATTCAAAAGAGTATGCTTCTTTGGCTCTTTTTATGTTTGTACTTAGGCAATTTGGTTACATCTTCTCTTGAAAAACCTAGAAATATTTTTTAAGCTTCTAAAATCGAAAGGTGGAAATTAGCTTCATGACTTAGCATTTATTGTGCTAAGTGAGCTTTTATGTCATACCTTCTTAGAGATGTTTGACCTTTGGGAGATGAAATGCCTAACCTTTAAGGTGTTGGACACATCTAGTTGTGTGTTACAAAACACATTGGGACGTATATTCATCATAAGCCTTCATGCAATCTTCTTCAAAGCATTTGCTTTAAAAGGTGTGTTTTAACATCTCTTATTGTTCGCGATCATCTTCAAGTCTTAGAACACATATAAGAAAGGTTTTCTGATATCTTGTGTGCTTGTAGGAAGATCTATGCTCAACACCTTTTTTTGTGCACATTTTGAGTTTGTAGGAGCTCATGCTTAACTCCTTTGTCCATGCCTCTTATGTGTTTGAAAGAGGAGCTTCTACTCAACTCCTGCATTCTTGCATTTCCTAGACCATCTGGTCTACACGAGCATTCTTGATGCTTGCATGTTTGTGTTGGGATGCCCTCTAAGTTACACAGATATAGGTTGCACATATGTGTTAGAGTGCTTTGGAGGTGCTGCGCATTTGTCCGTATCGAGAGGATGCCTAGAACACATCTTTTGAGTATAGCACATTGGATGTGGATCCTTGCTCGAAACGAACTACTACACCAACACACATTTTGGAACATTTTCGTTAGTGTGCTAGAGACTTTATAGATAGCAATTTAAGGTTACCTTGGCCAACCTTCCTTATGCTTGGTGCACTCCTCCCTTCAACTAGCCTTAGTTATGGACAATGTGTTTTTCCTTGGTGAACCTTTCCCCTCTTCAGATTGCACCTTGCTTCGTTGGGAAGATGTACAATGTGTGCTGGCACAATAGTAATGCACCGTGTTTTGCTATCTTGGATACTTAATACTTGAATTGCCTGGAATTTACTTCGGGAGGCATAGAAAATAGGCATATTGGGAGACTTATAGAGTTTTGGTCATGTTTTTAGTTTAGCCATATGTTGTGTTTCCTTTGTGATGCCATGCCCTCACTATGTCAGGTTATTTATTTCTTTGAAGCATTTCCTTGTATGCTTCTTCATGTGTTTAATGACTTCGGTCAAGCTTTACAGTGGAAGGAAGGGATATCAGTTTGGCTTCAACATTTGACTAGCCAAGTAAGCTTCTACTTTTTCTTTCTTGTTCATGTTTTCACACTGTTGTCTTGTCATTTTAGCCAATGTCCTTTTTATATGTGGTAAGGTAACTACACCACCTATATGCCTACTATATAACATAAAAGGCCCCCATGAAAGCATAGGTATGTCTTCTATCCCTATTCTCTTTACTCTCTCAGCCTATGGAGCAGCCAATGACTTCAGTGTTAGAGTGCGTCCTAGAGGCCACCCTTCGATGCCCTCTGACCATTTTCTCTTTCGCAAGTATCCTAACTACCAGGCCAGCCACAACTCCTTTAAAAAACATCAATCATAGCATAATTTCTTTTCAAATATTTATTAAAAAAAAAACCCATAAAAGTATATGCCCTTTATCCAATTACTCCGACTGTGGCTTGCAATTAAAAGAGAATAAACTATTAGTACAAAGCTTCGTATTTTTGCATTTGTACTCAAATATTATTCTTCCCCATAGCATTAGCGGAATAGAATGATTCGGATAGTATTATGTTATGATGTTATTAATTTTCCCAAATCACTAAACGCAAGAATCTAGACAGAAGAATATAGCATTATAAAATCACTTTGATAAGCATATCTTTTTAAGTAAGGATTCTGCATTTTCCTCTGCACTACTAAGTCGGCAAGCAATAAGATTTTCTTGTTTTAGTAAGGCCTTAGGTTCACTAATCATGAAGGTTATATAATGAAATATGCTTTGATAATTATCCATCGAAAAAGAAAATTCCTCAATAAAGTATTAGTTCTGCTTTACTAATAAAATTACCACCACCAAAACCCATCATAGCCTAGACCAGCCAGCAATATTGACACTATCTAGAGGGAACCTTAATCTTTCATATTTTAATTACCCAAATTCATTTGCCACTCTACATGTCACCATCATGCTGTCGTCTCCGCGACTGTCATCATAAAAAATAAAATAAAATTGAATCCACCCCTAATCGGGACTGTGCAAACCTTGGACAGATTACTGGCATAAAAACCAAGTCATTACCGCTTTGAAAGGGATGGTGAGGGAAAACTCTAATGAAAAACTCTTTTATATTTGATTTTATATAAATTTTGTAAATATAAAATTATTTGTTGGCAGGATGGTATCTCTTTACAACTATTATAATGAACCTAATCTCCATACATTTAATGCACTTAATAATTAAATATATTCACAGATAAATACTAAGAACTTACAAATACACGAATATAAAAATATATGAAAAATAAGTAAAGCATTTAATATTTAAATTTCTGATAATTTAAAGTAGTACACAGAAGAATGCTAATCCATAAAAGTACACCTCACTTTATATGATTTTCTAACATTTTTCTAATTTCAAAGATGCAGTAAAAATGCTAAATATGATTAATTCTATGGGTTAGCTTGGATTGAAAATTACATTTGGTAGCAATCATTTAGCTTGTTTCACCTGATTAGGCTCAAGCTAACCTTTTTCCAAAAGAGTTTGTGTGCTTATCATGTGAATGACTTGATTGGAAGCAATCAGGAGTCGACAACAACCAAACAAAATAACGTTAATCTGGATTACAGGAGTCATTCATGTCAGAATTTGTCAGATTTTATGAAATGTCCATTAGGATAGTTATAATTCATAATAAGAAATGCAAGTCCTGAGGCAGGCATGATATTGAAAGAAGAAAAGGCATGGAATGCTTTTCGTCTAAGGCTGCAGCTAACAGTCAATTAATTTACTGATGAAACGTAGAATAGGCTTTCTCTAACATGCGTAGTCTAGCATGTGTTTTTTGAGTTTGATAGTAAGTTCTGGTTAGGACTCTTGCTCTTTGGTTATCTTTAATAAAAGAGATGCAATCGTGAATTTTATATGAAAAACAACATAAGAAGAGCTAGACAATCGTGACCAGGAGGAAGTGCATTCGTTTTAATACCATTCCCTTTTTAACTGTATGGTCTGTCAATTCACGTAAAAACATTGTCAGCTGGTAGACAGCATATACAAAGTTAATGTCATTGTTTTGTATGGACCATTTAGAGAAGGAAAGCATACTAATAAAGACAAGTGGCTCTAATAAACAGGAATTCATTGGTAAATTTTGCTGAATATGATCAATATATCTAGGTAGGGCTTCCACAAACATTCACCAAAACCTTGCATTTTGCTCAATTAGTGAGGTTAACATCTGAGTTTGACACTGATCATTAGCTAATAACTGAATTAATGAATTTTAAGTTTGATTTGATCTCAAAATGGTTTCCCAAGTCATAATACATTATCATTACAAAATGGTTGATTTAAATAAAATTAATTAAAATGCAGGCCTTGCCAATTAGGAAAACATTGAAGCAAGGTTAGCGCACAGTTCCTATCGTTGCAAATATTAAAGAGAAACATCCAAATCTGCTTAAATCCCTGGTATTGGAAGTAATTTATGACTGAAAATGTTATAACGTTAATTAGCCAGGTCAACCTAAATGGCTTTCAATTTGAGTAAATAATTCTTACTTATTAGCCCTAATGAGAAGTCCTTTGGGGTGTCATAATAGTCCTAAACTATTATTAACGTAACAGCGGCTAAAGACAACTCATTGCTTGATTAGCAAGAACATCGGAAATAAATTACTATAATTTCTTTCGCATACTAATCGACGAGATATGAAATGATCGAAAGAAAGGTATTTTTTATTTTAATTTTAGCTATATTGAAATGAACATCGTTTTTCAATTAACATTATTGAAAACGAATGTTGTTCCCAAAACCTTTTTATAGAAATAGTTTTAGAGATTAGCATTAGGATAATTTTTTGTCCCTAAAATTTTTAGGGACAATTTTTACCTTTTAGAGATAATTATTTATTGTCCTCAATTCCTCTTAAATTTGCAATGATATCTTATGTTACTCATTTAATTATCTAGTTCATCTCTAAACGAATTAATTTCAATTATTTATTTTTTGCTAAGTCAAAAATATTATTAATGAAGCAAAAGTCTAAAGGTCCATTTGGATGAGTGATAAGATTAATTCTGGTGAGATTAAAGATAATAGTGGAGTAAGATCCAATTCTGTAGTGATGAGATGAGGTACTGTAGTGGTAAGATTAAAATCAGTAGTAACGTACGTGTTTAGATTTAATCGCAGTAATGGTGGTGAAGTGAATTATAATGAAAAAATAAAATAACTATAAAAGACATTAAATTAAAATATGTATATAAAATAAAACTTTTTAGATTATTAGATATTTATTAAATTATAAATAATTAAAAATTACAAAATTATATTTTTATCAAATAATTATTTTATTAATAAATTATTATAATATAGTAACTAATATTTTTATTTTTATTATTTATATAATTAATTATTTTAATTCATTCATATTTTCATATAATAAATTTTTTATATATACGTTATATAAATAATAAATTTTTTTTATATTTATTGTATTATATTAAAAAATAAAAGAACAAAGAGTTATAAAAGTGGAAAACTCTCACCGAAGAGTCTTTCTCTCCATTGCAGCTTAAAGCTCCAATAGAGATTTTGCATGCCATTGGAGATTGAATCTCCACTGGCATGTGATCCAAATGGATAAACGCACCCTGTTAGTGCATTTGACCCCAATTTTAGCTTTGGAAGCATGATGAAAGCCAAATGCAACCTAAGAGAGCAAAGCTTTTAGAATACAGAACAAGGAGTTGACCAAACCTCGAAATAGAACATACGCCTTTAATACCAAAATCACGCCTCCAAACAAGACAATTTACCCTGAAAAAATAACATCAGAACTCCAAAAATAACGAAAGCATGTACAGAAACCAACAATGCACCCAAATCCCAAAAACAAGATTATGACATTTGGAGCCAATGACGACAAACAAAAACATTGTGCAGAAGCAAGAACAGGTGTCATCCCAAACTTAGCTGCCACCCATCACCTCTATTCATTGTGCTTAGCTACCAATTGCATTAGTATCTGCACAAACACGCTTTGAGCGTCCCTGGTGACTCCAAAAAGAGAAGCACCAAGCTGAACAGAGAAGGAGGAGAACACGTCACAACCTTCCACCATTGCAAAAAATCACACGAAAATTAGAAAATCCAAGAGCAGCTATAAAGGACATGATTTGCATCTGCCGATTCCAAATTACACCAAACAGAAAAGAACTCGATCAGACGGGCATAATTAATGTTTAATTATTATAGATACTTGTTTTTTATTTTAATGTTAGCTTGTCTTTCATGATTCATTTTCCTATCACAAACGATTAGACTCTCAAGTTGTTGAAACTGTTGTAGAAGCCCCCTTCCCTACCATGTCAAAACGAATTATAGGAAATTTGATAGAAAGTGAAGATTTGTTCAAGTTAAAACTTACTTTGTTCACTTTTTCCTGTATAAAGAAGGAACATTATTCTTGCAGATTATCCTTTTAAAAAAATGTAGTTTTGTCCAAAAGCTCTATAAATAAGTACATTGGAAGGTTTATCATCCTTAAAAGTTAATTTTATGGTTTCTGAAATGTTAAACTGACGTAAAAAGAAAGTAACCGTATATATTTTCAGTTTAGCCTGCTTCTTAAAGTGTAGCTAACAGGGGTACTTCCTTACATGCTTCACATGTGTGTGTGTGTGTGTATATATACACCGCTTGGGTACCTTACTACATGCTTTATATATATATATATATATATATATATATATAGACAGAGAGAGAGAGAGAGAGCAGTATTGGGTAATGCCGCAAAGCAAAGCTCCTTTGGTTCTTTTCTTCCTTTACTAAAAGAGAAAAAAAAGAATCCTTTAGGGCAAGGGCAAAACTACGCATGTTTAAGTCAGCAATGCATACTCACAACTATGATCGGACGGGGAATCTTAGAACTATGCAGCCAGCAAGCAATTTTCTTCTCTATTCTCATTCTTTTTCTCTTTCCGTTAATACGTTTAATTCTCTTTTAGTTTGCCTAATTTTTTTGGATTACGAAATATATGTTAGTCTCAATATATATGCATGAGAAAGAAAGATTTTGCGGGATGAGAAATGTGAGACATCCCCACATCCCTGATACTATTATTAGATGCAAGGTCATAGTCATTCTTTACTTTACCTCCCATTTATTTACCTTTATTTATCTTTTTCCTCCCATTCCTTCTCCATCCACTAAATGCTCTTTGTCTTCTTTTCTCTGCATTACCTTTTCTTACTTAATTTGCAGCCCTCCAATTTCTCATCATATCACTTCTCCAGTTAGGGTTTTCCTCTTTGAAAGACCCATCCCCAGTCCCTGCTATAAATCTGTCAAGTTCACTTCACAACGTCACTAGACAAGGCTGCCTTATCTTTCTAGGAGCAAAGAACATCCTCTTCAAACAGCTCCTATTAGGGAAAAAGGTACTACCCTTTTTATGCTTCTGATCAAAAGCACAGATCCAATACAGGATATTATATGTGTAGCGCCGCTTTGTTCTTTCCTGTGCTAATACATCTTTTTTTTTTTTTTATCTTGGCAAGCTCAAGGCTGAAGAGATACTCGACTCTCTCTTTGGCTAATGGCTCTGATTTAGGGCTTTCTTTTGTTTTTATACCTTAAAATATATGTATGAAAATATAACCTTGGTGAATTAGCACTAGTCAGACTAGATCCCATCTTTGTTTGATTGCTTGCAGAATGGATCCTATGACTTCACAGCAGCTCATGCAACTAAATTCTCTTAAAAGCTATTTATTAGTCTTGTCAGGTTGGGAAACGGAGAGAAATAGAACAAGTTAATTATGGAATTTATTATAGAAATGATAAACTTAGGAACCGAATTTAGCGGTGGCATGCACAAGTCCTTGTGTGGATCGTGAGGTAACCTTTTTATTCTAAACATAGAAGAAATTAGTAAAGAAGGAAAGATAACAGAGAGCAAAAATGGAAAAGGAAACAAAGAAGAAAGCAGGAAGCTATACGTCCATAAAATAAATCAGTGACAATTAATATTCCCAGATTTAAGAGGTTATGCATGCATATATGTTTCACTATGTTATCTCTGTTGTATGTCGCTCAGTGTGTCAGAAAGGCAAAACATGGGACTTATTTTTCTTTAGTTCAAAATTCTGAACATATTTTCTTTAGGAAACCAACTACTTAGATTGCTTGATACTGATCATAGAAACAATACCTTCAGAGAAACCCTAGTAAATATAGATGATGGATTCTTCAAGGGTGGCAGGGTGGCCCCCAAGTTAATTAGGGGACAAAAAGGAAGGCAAAACTGAAAGCATCGATGATATTAAGCAGTAGTTAAGAAAATGTGCAGAAGAGGTTAAAATGATGATCTAGTTTTCTAAAACAATTTTAAAATTTCAATATTAAAGTGCTAAAAAAACATAAGCTCTACTTCTCCAAATTCAGTAAAAGCTCACGACAAAAGCTTCTTCCGGTTATCTGTGCATATTGTCCCCCTGGTAGCAGTTAATATGGCTTCGTCCAGCTCTTACAATTCACCCTGTGCTGCTTGCAAGCTCTTGAGGAGGAAATGCATTCCAGATTGCATCTTTGCACCCTATTTTCCACCAGAGGAGCCCCAAAAATTTGTGAATGTTCACAAGATCTTTGGAGCAAGCAATGTGAGTAAGCTCCTTCTCGACCTTCTCCCTCACCAAAGAGAGGATGCAGTGAATTCCCTTGCCTATGAAGCTGAGGCAAGAGTGAGAGATCCAGTTTATGGTTGTGTCGGTGCTATCACTTTCCTGGAAAGACAAGTCCAAAGGCTCCAGAAAGAACTTGATGCAGCTAATGCTGATTTGATCCGTTATGCCTGCAACGACATCCCAACAGCCTTGCCTGCTGCGGCAGTTGGGGCGAGTTCAGTTCAACCTCTAACTCCCCGTATCAGTCCAACTGAGTATGATCGAAGGATTGTTAATGAAGGAGGAGGAATATTCTATCAGCCTCCTGGTGCTTTTCCTCATCCTTATTCTTTCCCTTGGAATGATAACTCTTCAGGTGATATGAACAATGGAGGAGGAGAAGGCGGTATGTAAACCAAAACAATTTCAGACGATATGCCCCTTTTAGGGTTTGGCTACCTGTAGAAAAGCTCTTGGTGTGATATAGATATTTAAGGTTTGCATTCTGGCTAGCCTTTTTCGTGTGAAGTGGACTCTCCTAAGTCCTATGGCTAGATCTCACTTGAGCTTTGGTAATAATTGTTTGCCTTCCCATTAATTTGGTGGGTTGATCAGTACTTTTTACCCTGCTAATGCCAGGGGCTTAAAACGTGTCATGATCAGTACTGTAATATACGTAAATAATATATATGTAGTGAGAATTGGGACCTAAATAAGGGTAATAGAGCTAGCCATATAGATATAGTATGGTTGCAAAACGTTTTGTTGTGTCATTAGTGCAGCAGCAGCTTAAGGCATGAGTGACTGTGGAGTTGGTCTTCCCTCCTGTCATTGTTTATGCTTAAGAATAAATGAAATGAAATAAAATAAAATAGTTGCGGTGTTAATGTTGAACTTTAAAGAGGATTCTCTAAGCCTGTATCCTCCTTCCCCCCATGTATTCTTACCTTTCTACTTTGTTCTTGAGAGCCACTGGGTTTATTTTCTTGCCAAATTTTAGGGAATATGTATAAACAAAATTGATTTTTTCCCTTTTCTAACCTAATAATTACCCGTTCAATTCTTTTATTTTCATAATATTTTTGTGCCTATATAGTATTATCCCAAAATTTATTCAGTGATTCATTCATAGCCGCAAATGGCCAAAATTCAACCCAAGTTGCACCTGAAACTATTTATATTCCTAGTAGATTAGATAGGATGTCCATTTCCTACTAAAATAATAAAATGTACTAATAAAGAAAAACCTATACATATAATATATTCTCAGAATCAATCACGCTCCTGTATGAAACAATTTTAAACAAAAATGAGCAGTTGGTGTTTCAACTTTTTCTCTTTTGATTAATCCTATTAAAACCACTTTAAATTCTAGCTTGTACTAAAAAACTGGAAAGGGACGCTGTGAAGTATTTTATTTTAGCGGTTCTTCGATCTTAGCTGGTGAGGCAAAGCTCCACCTCCCATTTCCATAGTAACAGATGTTTCAAACAGTGAGTCACAGTTACTGTCCTCATTGGATCCGATATGTAGAGTATTTGTTCACTTGTTCTTGCATGTATAGGTTTTTTCAGCTTTTCATTCCTCAGCCATTTCACTGTTAGGATCCCCAACATTTTCTTCACTAAAACGGTACAACCTTAGACAAAAGTCTCAACACGGTAAAGTCCCTCTCTCTCTCTCTCTCTCTCTCTCACATAATTGTGTTCTCATCCTCTATATTTTTGTTTTGGTTGTTTGTTTCTTCTCTTTCTTTTTTTTTTTTCTTCTTTATATATATATATATATATATATATGTATATACCCTAATGTAAAGGTATCCAATTATCCAGGCTACGAAAATGCATGCGTGCCCATGAAGATATCAGATAAAATATAATTGAAACTAAATTCAAAAGGTGTTTTGAGGAACCTAAGCTAAAACCTCCGTGAAAAAACCCAGAAAGCTTAGGGTTTAGGGTCTTTTTCTTTTTCTTTTTTTTTTCTTACTTTACATCAGCCTATAATTCTAGTATTGCAAAGGTCGGCACAGCAAGCATATTCTTTCTTTTCGCTCCTTAAAATGAGAAGGGGTCACTTAATACTTTTTCTCAAAATTTTAGCTGTCTTTTTCAAAATTAAACAGCGAACAAGATAAACAATGATTGCCAAAGATGACAGTAGTATTAGTTTAGGTTTAAAGAGAAATGAAGAAAAGATGAACAAGAGCTTTTGTTTTCAAAATATCTTCTTGATGAAAGAGATACGACTTGGAATTTCCATATTTCCTCGACTTCTGTGCAGTCTATTTCATTTCATTTTTTTCTGTCTTACTGACGTAGCCACACGCTCGCATCCATGTGCGGATGTAATGTGGCAGCTCAAAGCTTCCATCACAAGAAACGACCATCTCTTCTGTTACTCCAGTTTTTGTCAGTGCCTGCCCCGCCCACAGCTGAATTAATGCTAATATCTCTCTCCTCAACAAACTTCATACACATTTCATTACTAATTTTTATCTTATTGCAGTGTATCTGTGTTTTGATTCACACGCACATATCTATATATAAATATAATATAATGACAATAATAATAAAAAGAAAGTTTAAAAAACTGTTGATGTCTCCTCTCCCCCGGCCTCGCTCTATCTCTGGATTTGCTTCTGCCCGTTCCAGTGAGAGTCACGTCCTTTATCCACCAATTCATCGGCTCCTCAGCCCAATACTGCTCGCACTTCAATTTTCGTTTTCTCGAGATCTCCATGGCCTCGTTTTATCTTTGGTGGAATTTCAGGTGATCTCCACGGTCCACACTTTAAATACAAGATATCTTCTATTTTCACATATATCCACGCGTTCGCTCGCAGCAGAATCAAATCTTGAATTTTTTTCATAAACATCAATATGTCTCACCATTTATATCATATATCCCTTAGCAAACTCTTGGCCTCACTTCAGCATCAATTCCTGTATACCTTATATTAACTTCACTAAGTAATAGCAGTAATAATGTCAATGCCATGTGCTTATTAATTGAGTGAAGAGTTTGATTGATAATTGTAGCCTGTACTGTTGGGTTTCAGAAGTACTCAGATCAGAGAGCAAGTATGGCTTTTCTGAAGTTGATGTTCGGACTTTGGAATGAAGCTCTGTTCTATTTTTTATTATATTTCCCCCTGCCTGAAGAATGAAAAAGTCACTGCTGAATTGAGAATCCACCAACCTTACCCCATTAATCTTTCTTTCTCTATCTGTTCAAAACGTGCAAAAGAAGCAAAGAGCAGGTGAAAAATGGCAGTGGATTTTTTTATTCTTTTTGAAAATTAAAAAGAATTTTTAAAAAAATGGAAATTGTATCAACGGACAAATAACACAAGAGGGTGTGCAGGTCCTATTTAAGCCATAGCCTATGCCCCCCATCCGCACAAGAAACTCTCACAGGTGTTCTTTCTGGACAGGAAGGGACTCATCATTTGTATCTTTTAGGTTGGATGTTTTTGATGTACCAAGACACTCAAAAAAAGTTAGGATTTGGGAATGTGGGTCTTTTTGTTTCATTTTTTTTTACTTCTTTTTAATTATTTACTTTATTGGCCATGGAGATGTATCTATATATTTCCATTAAATAAAGCAAACAACTAATTGAGTACTCCGAAAATATATAGTACTCGACAAAAACAGAGAATTTCCAAATAAAAAGGTGAAATCAGGAAATCTCTTGTAAGCATGGTAACCTAATGTCAAAAAAATAAAATAAAATTTTAGAGAACTTACCTCATTGTTGAGAGAGAGCAAACCACATGAAATTTAATAACCCAAAACTAATATGCATCAAGTCACTTGAAAAGTATATATAAACATGAAATAATGAAAATGACTAAGGAAACCAAGTAATGGAGAATAAAAAGGAATGGAAATTAATGGGTTGAAATTTTGAAAAGGGAATAAATCGAGAAATGATCAAAATTTAATTCTAAACTTAAATATATGCATTAATTTTCAGCTTATGGTTGAATTATTAATAGGTTGATAATGATTAGTAATAATATGATTTAATTAAATGTCAAGTGACAACCTTTTTAGTTAAACCATAATAAATTTTGAATAAAATACCTCTTAAAATTTCAATATAAATTTAATTTAATAACTAATTTAAATTTAAGAGAAAAACGCAAAATAATAAAACATGAAAAGAATGACAAAAAGAACTTTATTTAATATTATATAAAAGGTTGACCCCTTTTGCTTCAATAAGAATTGGAAATATGTTACTATTATACTAGTATATACTACTATATATACATAGATATGGACTCAATCAAATAAAAAAATTACTTGAATCAAAACCACTCATTGTAAAATTTAAATCTGAAGAAGTTAATTATAATATCTCTTTCTTGCCACCAAAATAAATTGGGCCATCCTCGTGGCGCTTAATTAATGTAAAATGTCGGTGAAGATTTTGTTGTGGGAATTATTAACTAGTATGTACATAAATGATATATATATATATATATATATATATATTCTCGTAGACGTCGTTTGACTGTATTTATAATATTTACAGTACGCCTAACAATGTAAAGAAAAGAAACGGGGTAATTTTAATTAATTCATATACCTAGCTAGCTCAATGGTTCAGATTGAGTCCAGCAAATGTCAGAATGAGCTCCCATTACAATCTTACACCCCTTTTATGAGAAGTTAAATTAGGAAAACTAAAAGAAGAAAGAAAGCAAGTGCTGCGGTTTATTTTTCAGTATTATGCAGTGAAATTATATGGCAAAAGATAAGAATTTGGGTCCAGTTGATGTGTGAAGGCGATGCTTCACAGCGGCTATATAATCCTTTCCGAGCCACTGAAATTGTTTCAGACTGGATAGAATCTTGGCTGCAGTACACTGCAACCTCATCGTCTCTCTCGGACTTATTTCGATCGACCATCAAACAACTTCTTAGTTAGTTGTTAGCTCTTAGCTGAGCCTCATCATGCATCTTCTGTTCTTTGATGTTTTCAGATATCTTCCTTCCGGGCAGGGCGCATGCGCTAATTTTAATTGCAGTTTCTGCAATTTGGCAATGTGCGTGGGCCTCTATATATTGCTCCGTGAATTTGCTTTAATTTGGGGCTATTACTTTCTCCTCTCTTCTTCAGTCTCTTGTTCTGGAAGTAATTAATTATTTAATGATTTGACTACTGTATATTGGGGCTAAATTAATGCAATCAAAGAAGAACAATATTAAAGAAAAAAGAAGAAATGAAAAAGGTTGTGGGTAAAACACTTAAAATTTTCTTTAGAGTAATAGTTTTTTTACTACAATGTAAATTGTATTTTTAGAAATATTATCTTAAAGATACAATGCCTACTTTACGAAAAATGTGATTATCTCTCTTAAGTTCTTCTTGAACACACATGAACCAAAAAAAATAATGAAAGAAGATAAATGATTATTGAAGAGAATCAGATATAGAGTGGTTGGAGTAAAGTTGTGTAAAACGAATATTAAATAAATTATTTAGAAGCCTGAACAGATTTTAGAAACACCACTTCATGATTATATATGTCTTTGATAAAGGCTCACAACTTTTTGAATGAAAAAAATATATTCAACAGGCAAATTTTTTGAATTTTTAGATGAAGAATTTGAATCCTCAAACATAGGATTTTAATTTCTTAAGCCAAAATCATTTAGAATATGAAGTTTTATAAGGTATTCGAATCTTTTCCTTAGGGATTTTGATCTTCTAGGTAAAATTGTAACATATTACAATTTTAAACTTATTATTAAAATCCTCTTTAAAAGAATTGAATCCCATTGCCTATCTTCATTCTAAAGGTTTATAAATTACTTCCCAACATGAATGCAATTATATGCATTCAAACCTTTATAAATTATTTAAGACACTTTGTCAAAAATTCTTTATGATAATATATACAACAGTCCTCCATTTATTACCAAAAAAGTTTGATACTTTTAAGTTAATTGGGTACTTTACTCTATTGGGGTTTCGATCATCAAGAAAGGCTTTGTAAAATGATAGAGAAAATCAATTTTTCTTCATATAGGCTTACAACTAAACAAAATCCTCACAAAGATTTGTTTTGAAGCACAATCCATTTTGGCACTAAATATGATAGGTTCAAAATTTGGGGAAAAAAATATGAATTTCAATTCAAAACAACTCATCCTAATGGTGTGACCTTCTTAAATTTCACAAAAGTGCGGGGATTAGATCAAGGTGTTTTTTTTCTTGTGCTTCTTGTTAGAGCTTATTTCATAACCAATGCACAAAAATTTTTAGAGTTGGTTTCTTCTTTTTGCTCTACATTACTCATTTTTGGGTTTTCACCTTAAAGTTTAATCTTTCTTTTCTTTCTTTTTTCTTGGTTGTTCTATCATGCATTCAAGAATTCAAAATTCATCGAAACACAAAATGTTGATCTGAAGAGATATGGATAAAGTCTAAGGAAAGACTTTTCAAGTTAAACATCCATACTTAATCAAAATTGGCTTTTAAAGCATATGATGTAGGCCAAAGTTTGGGGTATAAAGGAATTGACACTTAAAATATGTGTTTAAAGGTGATTGAACCAAAGATCATATCTTTTCATGAGGATTTTCATTACTATTACTTCTTCGAACATTTCATTTTCTTGTCCTCATCTTTCTTTTCCATTTTTCTCCCTTATTTCATTTTTTTTCCTTTTTAGTTTCTACTTTTTCTCATTTTCCTTTTCTTTTTTTTTTAATTTTTTTTTCTATAATGAAATAAATTAAGATATATTTGCTTCATGACATAAAGCATATTCATAACTTAAAAAAAAAACAAAAATCCATTTCATCATTTTGTTCATAAAGATTACTTTTCATCCTTGCCTTCCAATGTAAAAGAGGATCCTTCGTTAGGGTTAATGAAGAAAGAATTCAATAGACTCAACAGAGATAGCAAGGGATAATGACTCTTCATGAAAAGATATGAAAGATGTCCATTTCTAATGGCATTATGAATATTTTAATTAGAGAGTAGTCTTCAGGGTGATAAATAGTTAGAATTCCATTTTACCTTTAGAATCATTTCAGTATCTGATAACTTTATAAAATAAAGTTATTTAGTTACATTATGTACATTAAAGTTGGCTAAGTCTTAGAGGTTTCCATTTAAATTTTATTAATTTTTAGTTATTTTTAAATTAGTTTTAATTGTTTTCATTATGATTAAATTATTTAGTATTTTAGTATATTAATATTTTCATAAGCCAAAAGCCTGAAAAAGTTTCCAAGGCGCAATAACACAATAAAGAAGCAAAGTGGACCTACTTTGACAACTGTCCAAAAAAAAAATATTTATGCTACTTGCATTTCAAGTTTCTCTTTTCTAAAGTTTTGGCTAGTTATAGAACTTTATAACTTTGCAAACCCTAATTTTCTAAAAAGGAGAGCAGCTACCAAATATTTAAGGAGAATGATATAGATTTAGACAAGCTCAAAGACCGAAGACTCAACCAATCTTAGTATTGTCTTTTCCTATGCTCTTTTATCTTGTAATATTTATAATGGTGAAACTTTTATATTTTATGTTTTCTTTAGTTATTCTAAACTAGATTTATTTTTCTAGGTTGCAATGGAACTCAAAAGGTAGTTTAGATTATTTTATTATCTTTTCTTAATTTAATGATCTTTGGATTATTTATGCAATCTTGTTCTTAATACTTTGAGTTGCTAAGATTGATTTGCTAACTCTAATGGACTTAGAAAAAGAAATTTTATGTTTAGAACTGATTGAATAACATATGTTTAATATTCATTTATTATGATAAATTAGACATTAGATAAAAATATACGAGCATAGCAAATATAACTAAATTAGAGTCTAAGTTTAGTGAGTTTTTTTATCTCAATTTACATAGGAATATAGTAAATTAGTTAAAAGGGTAATTTTTATAAAATTATCAAAAGATATTTATAGATAAATTTAAACTCTAGGTTAACAACTCATTAATATTAATCAAGTTAAGGGAGTAAAACAAATTCATATGAAGTGTTAAGAGAAATTATAATCCTAGGTTTTTCTCATTTATTAATTAAACTCAATTTGTTTTCTATGTTTTGCTATTTAGTTTATTTTAGTTTGTTTTCAATTTACAATTTGGGATAAATTTAAGTTGTTTTAATTTTAATATTTAATAATTCTAGTACAATTCTTCGTGGGATTGAAATTCTACTTTATTACTATATTATTTATTGCAATAAGTACACTTATATGCTTAAATCCGACAACTGTATCATATGCGCATAGTGTCACATTTTTTATTTTTTTTGCAACTCATATACATCCAACCATGATCTGTTCATATAATTCAAGCAAAGGGGAAAAGGTGTTTTGGTCAAGTCAAAATTATATGCAAAGATATTTGAATTATCGGATGATTTTGCTTCTTAGCCATTTTACCCCAAGATACGGCGGAAGAATTAGGCATTACCTGAGTTGTTTATAATTGTTTGTAATGCCCAAT
>JBBYHK010117475.1:0-38238 GCA_038382065.1 Adansonia grandidieri | reverse complement strand
TGAATGGCCACCATAAACATGTTTTCCTCATTGATGCTTTGTTTTTGCAAGAAAAGTTTTTATCCAGCATTGTCCTTTTTATGATTGGCCTCCATACACATGTTCTTCTTATTAGGGCATATGATATTGACACTTTGCATTCACAGGAAAAGCTTTTCCTTGGACTAATTGGTTTAGAATGAAAGTTAATCCGTCAAATAAGACAGATATGGATACTCATAATAACCTCCATTCTTTTGTGAAAAGCTTTCACAAACACATTTTTTGCATAGGGATTCATGATATTGATGATCTGCTTAATAAGAAAAGATTTTCTTTCTGCCTTTTTTCATATAGTCAAAATTATTTATCAAATGAGAGAAACATGGATAATCAAAATGATCTTCATTCCCTTTGTGATTGCTAAAAATAAACCTGTTCTCTACATTGGGATACACTATATTGACGTTTGGTTTCGCAAGAAAAGCATTTCTTTTGACTATTTCTCTTCGAATCAAAGTTCATCCCTCAAATGAGATAAACATGCTTACTTGTTATAATCTCCACCTTTTTTGTAATTGGCCTCCATGGACATGTTCTCGACATTTGGATACATGATATTAATGATTTGCTTTTCAAGATAAGTTTTTTTTCCACCATTTCCCTTATAATCAAATATCATCTATCCAATAAGATAAACATGAATTCTCATAATAATCTCTATTCTTTTTGTGATTGGCCTCTATAAACATGTTCCCCTCATTGGGATACATGATATGGATGCTTTGGTTTTGCAAGGAAAGCTTTTTCTTTCGGTCAATTTGCTTAGAATCTAAGTTAATCTGTCAAACGAAACAAATATCGATACTTGTAATGATCTCCATTCTTTTTTGAATGGCCACGGCAAGCACGTTCTCCTCATAGGGATTCTTGGTATTGATGCTTTATCTTTGCATGAAAAGCTTTTCTTTCCACCATTTTCTATAGAATCCAAGACCGTCCATCAAATGAGAGAAACATGGATACTCGAAATGTTCTTCATTCCTTTTGTTATTGGCCACCATAAACTTGTTCTCCATATTGGGATACACCATATTAACATTTAGTTTTAGAAGAAAGCGTTTCTTTTGACCATTTCCCTTCGAATCAAAGTTCATCTCTTGAATGAGACAAACATGGTTATTTTTTATAATCTCCACCTTTTTTGTAATTAGCCTCTGCGGACATGTTCTCAACATTTGGATTTATGATATTAATGCTTTGCTTTAGCAAGAAAAGTTTTTTTTCTAGCATTTTCCTTAAAAGAAAAGATCATCTGTCAAATAAGACAAACATGGACACTCATAATACTCTCCACTCTTTTTGTGATTGGCCTCTATAGACATGCTCTCCTCATTAGGGTACATGATATTAACACTTTGCTTTCACAAGAAAAGCTTTTCTTTTGACCAATTCACTTGGAATCAAAATTAATCCATCAAATGAGACAAATATGGATACTCCTAATAATCTCCATTCTTTTGTGAATGACCACCACAAACATGTTTTCCTCATTGATGCTTTGTCTTTGCAAGAAAAACGTTTCTTTCTAGCATTTACCTTAAAAATCAAAGATCATCCGTCAAATAAGACAACATGGATACTCATAATAATCTCCATTTTTTTTGTGACTGGCCTGCATAAACAAGTTCCCCTCATTAGGATGCATGATATGGATGCTTTGCTTTTGCAAGAAAAGCTTTTCTTTTGGCCAATTCACTTAGAATCGAAGTTAATCTGTCAAACAAGACAAATATAGATACTCATAATAATCTTTATTCTTTTCTGAATGGCTAGCACAAACATATTCTCCTTATTGGGATAGATGACATTGATGCTTTTTCTTGGCAAGAAAAGCTTTTCTTTCCACCATTTTTCATGTAACCAAAGATTGCTCGTCAAATGGGAGAAACATGGATACTTAAAATGATCTTCATTCCCTTTGAGATTGGCCACCAAAAACCTGTTCTCAATATTGGGATACACCATATTAACATTTAGTTTTAGAAGAAAATGTTTCTTTTGACCATTTCCCTTCAAATCAAAGTTCATCTCTTGAATGAGACAAACATGGTTATTTTTTATAATCTCCACCATTTTTGTAATTGGCCTCTACAAAGAGCTTTTCGACATTTGGATACATGATATTAATGATTTGTTTTTTCAAGAATAGTTTTTTTCCACCATTTCCCTTATAATCAGAGATTATCTATCAAATAAGACAAACATGGATACTTATAATAATCTCCATTCTTTTTGTGATTGGCCTCTATAAACATGTTACCCTCATTGGGATACATGACATGGATGATTTGCTTTTTGCAAGGAAAGCTTTTTTTTTCGGCCAATTCACTTCGAATCAAAGTTAATCTGTCAAATGAAACAAATATCGATGCTCATAATGATCTTCGTTCTTTTGCAAATGGCCACAACAAGCACGTTCTCCACATAGGTATTCTTGGTATTTATGCTTTGTCTTCATAAGAAAAGCTTTTCCTTCCACCATTTTCTATATAATCCAAGATTGTCTATCAAATAAGAGAAACATGGATACTCGAAATGATCTTCATTCCTTTTGTTATTCGCCACCATAAACCTGTTCTCCATATTGGGATACACCATATTAACATTTGGTTTCACAAGAAAACATTTCTTTTGACCATTTCCCTTTGAATAAAAGTTTATCTCTTGAATGAGACAAACATTGTTACTTTTTATAATCTCCACTTTTTTTGCAAGTAGCGTCCATGGGCATGTTCTCGACATTTGGATTTATGTTATTAATGCTTTGCTTTTGCAAGAAAGTTTTTTTTTCTAGCATTTTCCTTAAAACGAAAGATCATTTGTCAAATAAGACAAACATGGATACTCATAATAATCTCCACTGTTTTAGTGATTGGCCTCCATAAACATGTTCTTCTCATTAGGGTACATGATATTGACACTTTGCATTCAAAAGAAGATCTTTTCTTTGGACCAATTGGTTTACAATGAAAGTTAGTTCGTTAAACGAGATAGATATGGATACTCATAATAATCTCCATTTTTTTTTGAAAAGCTGCCACAAACACATTCTCGTTATAGGGATACAAGATATTGATGCTTTGATTCACCAGAAAAGCTTTTCTTTCCATAATTTTCCAAATAATCAAAGATCGTTCATCAAATGAGAGAGACATGGATACTTAAAATGATTTTCATTCTTTTTGTGATTGCCCACCATAAACATGTTCTCCATATTGGGATACACCATATTGACATTTGGTTTCACAAGAAAAGCTTTTCTTTTGACCATTTCCTTTTGAATCAAAGTTCATCCCTTACAAGAGACAAACATGGTTACTTGTTATAATCTACGCCTTTTCTGTAATTGACCTCCACAGACATGTTCTCAACAATTGAATACATGATATTAATGCTTTGCTTTTGCAAGAAAAGTTTTCTTCCACCATTTTCCTTATGATCAAAGATCGCTCATCAAATGAGACCAATATGGATATTCATAATAGTGTCCATTCTTTTTCTGATTGGCCTCTATAAACATGTTCACCTTATTTGGGTACATGATATTGACACTTTGCTTTCACAAGAAAAGCTTTTCTTTTGACCAATTTGCTTAGAATCAAAGTTAATCCTTCAAACGAGACAAATATGGATACTTGTAATAATCACCATTCTTTTGTGAATGGCCACCATAAACACGTTTTCCTCATTAATGCTTTGTCTTTGCAAGAAAAGTTTTTTTTTTCAGTGTTGTCATTAAAATGAAAGATCATCCATCAAATAAGACAACCATGGATACTTGTAATAATCTCCACTCTTTTTGTGATTGGCCTCCTTAAACGTGTTCTTCTCATTAGGGTACATGATATTGACACTTTGCATTCACAAGAAAAGCTTTTCCTTGGACTAATTGGTTTAGAATGAAAATAAATTTGTCAAACAAGACAGGTATGGGTACTCATAATAACCTCCATTTTTTTGTGAAAAGCTACCACAAACACATTCTCCTCATAGGGATTCATGATATTGATGATCTGCTTCATAAGAAAAGCTTTTCTTTCTATCATTTTCCATATGATCAAAGATATCCGTTAAATGAGAGAAACATGGATACTCAAAATGATCATCATTCCTTTTGTGATTGCCCACCATAAACCGTTCTCCACATTGGGATACACCATATTGACATTTGGTTTCACAAGAAAAGCTTTTCTTTTGACCATTTCCCTTCGAATCAAAGTTCACCCCTTGCATGAGACAAACATGCTTACTTGTTATAATCTCCACCTTTTTTGTAATTGGCTTACACAAACATGTTCTCGACAATTGAATACATGATATTAATGCTTTGCTTTTGCAAGAAAAGTTTATTTCCACCATTTTCCTTATGATCAAAGATCATTCATCAGATGAGACAAACATTGATATTCGTAATAGTGTCCATTTTTTTGATTGGCCTCCATAAACATGTTCTCCTCATTAGGGTACATGATATTGACATTTTTCTTTCGCAGGAAAAGCCCTTCTTTCGACCAATTTGCTTAGAATCAAAGTTCATCTATCAAACTAGACAAATATGGATACTAGTAATAATCTTCATTCCTTTTTGAATGGCCACCAGAAACACATTCTCCTCCTAGGGATTCATGGTATTGATGCTTTATCTTCACAAAAAATGCTTTTCTTTCGACCGTTTTCCACAAAATCAAAGATAGTCCATCAAATGAGAGAAACATATGGATACTCGAAATGATTTTCACTCCTTTTGTGATTGGCCACCATAAACCTATTCTCCACATTGGGATACACCATATTGACATTTGATTTCACAAGAAAAGCTTTTCTTTTGACATTTCCCTTCGAATCAAAGTTCACCCCCTGAATGAGACAAAAATGGTTACTTGTTATGGTCTCTACCTTTTGTTATTTGCCCTAACGGATAAGTTCTCGACATTTGGATACATGATATTAATGCTTTGCTTTTTCTAGAAAAGTTTTTTTCCACCATTTTCCTTATAATCAAAGATCGTTTGTTAAATGAGACAAACATTGATACTTGTAATAATCTCAATTCTTTTTATGATTGGCCTCCATAAACATTTTTTCATGATTGGGGTACATGATATTGACACTTTGCTTTCATAACAAAAGCTTTTTTTTCGACCAATTCAGTTAGAATCAAGTTAATCCATCAAATGAGACAAATATGGATACTCATAATAGTCTCTATTCTTTTGTGAATGGCCACCACAAACACATTTTCCTCATTGATGCTTTATCTTCGCAAGAAATGTTTTTTTCCAGCATTGTCCTTAAAATGAAAGATCATCTGTCAAATAAGACAAACATTGATACTCATAATAATCTATATTCTTTTTGTGATTGGCCTTCATAAACGTGTTCTTCTCATTAAGGTACATGATATTGACACTTTACATTCACAAGAAAAGCTTTTCTTTAGACCAATTGGTTTAGAATGAAAGTTACTCCATCAAACGAGGTTGATATGGATACTCATAATAATCTCCATTTTTTGTGAAAAGCTACCACAAACATGTTCTCCTCATAGCGATTCATGATATTGATGCTTTGCTTCGCAAGAAAAGCTTTTCTATCCGCTATTTTCCATATAATCATAGATAGTCCATCAAATGAGAGAAACATGGATACTCAAAATAATCTTCATTCCTTTTATGATTACCCACCATAAACCTGTTCTCCACATTAGGATAGACCATATTGACATTTGGTTTTAGAAGAAAAACTTTTCTTTTGACCATTTCCCTTTGAATCAAAGTTCATCCCTTGCATAAGATAAACATCCTTGCTTGTTATAATTTCCACATTTTCTGTAATTGGCCTCCATAAACATGTTCTCGATAATTGAATACATGATTTTAATGCTTTGCATTTGCAAGAAAAGTTTTTTCAACCACTTTCCTTATGATCAAAGATCATTCATCAAATGAGACAAACATGGATATTTGTAATAGTTTCCATTCTTTTTTTGATTGGCCTCCAAAAACATGTTTTCCTCTTTAGGGTACATGATATGGACATTTTGCATTTGCAAGAAAGGCTTTTCTTTCAACCAATTCGCTTAGAATTAAAGTTCATCTATCTAACCAGACATATATGGATACTAGTAATAATCTTCATTTCTTTGTGAATGGCCACCAGAAACACGTTTTCCTCATTATTGCTTTGTCTTTGTTAAGAAAAGCATTTTTTTAGCATTTTCCTTAAAATTAAAGATTGTCTATCAAATAAGATAAATATTGATACTCGTAATAATCTCCATTCTTTTTTTGATTGGCTTCCATAAACATGTTCATCTTAGTAGGGTACATGATATTGACACTTTGCATTCACAAGAAAAGCTTTTCCTTGGACTAATTGGTTTAGAATGAAAGTTAATCTGTCAAACGAGACAGATTTGGATACTCATAATAACCTTCATTCTTTTGTGAAAAGCTACCACAAACATGTTCCCCTTATAGGGATTCATAATATTGATGGTCTACTTCACAAGAAAACTTTTCTTTCTGCCATTTTCCATATAGTCAAAGATTATTCATTAAATGAGAGAAACATGGATAGTTGAAAGGATCTTCATTCCCCTTGTTATTGCCCTCCATAAACCTATTCTACATATTGGGATACACTATATTGACATTTGGTTTCACAAGAAAAGCTTTTCTTGTGACCATTTCCCTTCGAATCAAAGTTCACCCTTGCATGAGACAAACATGCTTACTTGTTATAATCTCACACATTTTCTATAATTGGCCTCCATAGACATGTTCTCGATAATTGAACACATGATATTAATGCTTTGCTTTTACAAGTAAAGTTTTTTTCCACCATTTTCCTTATGATCAAAGATCATTCATCAAATGAGATAAACTTGGATATTCGTAATATTGTCCATTCTTTTTCTGATTGGCCTCCATAAATAGGTTTTCCTCATTAGGGTACATGATATTGACACTTTGCTTTCACAAGAAAAGCTTTTTTTTCAACCAATTCACTTAAAATCAAAGTTCATCCATCAAACCAAACAAATATGGATACTAGTAATAATGTTCATTCCTTTGTGAATGGCCACCAGAAACACGTTCTCCTCCTAGGGATTCATGGTACTAATGCTTTATCATTACAAGAAAAGCTTTTTTTTCGACCATTTTCCATATAATCAAACATAGTCCATCAAATGAGAGAAACATATGGATACTCGAAATGATCTTCATTCCTTTTGTGATTGGCCACCATAAGCCTATTCTCCATTAACATCTAATTTCACAAGAAAAGCTTTTTTTGACCATTTCCCTTTGAATCAAAATTCACCCCCTGAATGAGACAAAAATGGTTACTTGTTATGGTCTCTACCTTTTGTTATTTGCCCCAACGGATAAGTTCTCAACATTTGGATACATGATATTAATGCTTTGCTTTTTCTAGAAAAGTTTTTTCCACCATTTTCCTTATAATCAAAGATTATCTGTTAAATAAGACAAAGATGGATACTTGTAATAATCTCGATTCTTTTTGTGATTGGCCACCACAAACATGTTCTTCTCTTTGGGATACATGATATTAATGCTTTGCCTTGGCAAGAAAAGCTTATCTTCCCACCATTTTCCATATAATCAAAGATTATCTGTCAAATGGGAAAAACATGGATACTCAAAATGATCTACATTTCTTTTGTAATTGGCCACCATAAACCTATTCTCCACATTTGAAAATACCATATTGACATTTGGTTTCATAAGAAAAGCTTTTCTTTTGACCATTGCCCTTCGAATCAAAGTTCATCCCTCGAATGAGACAAACATGCTTACTTGTTATAATCTCCACCTATTTTGTAATTGGCCTCGGCAGACATGTTCTTGACATTTGGATACATGATATTAATGCTTTGCTTTTTCAAGAAAAGTTTTTTTCCAGTATTTCCCTTATAATCAAAGATCATCTGTCAAATAAGACAAACATGGATACTCATAATAATCTCCATTCTTTTTGTGATTGGCATCTATTAACATGTTCCCTTCATTGGGATACATGATATGGATGCCTTGCTTTTGCAAGAAAAGCTTTTCTTTTGCCCAATTTGCTTAGAATCAAAGTTAATTCGTCAAAAAAGACAAATATCGATACTTGTAATAATCTTTATTATTTTATGAATGGCCACCACAAGCACGTTCTCCTCATAGGGATTTTGGATATTGATGCTTTATCTTTAAAAGAAAAGCTTTTCTTCCTACCATTTTCCATATAATCTAAGATCGTCTATCAAATGAGAGAAACATGGATACTCAAAATGATCTTCATTCTTTTTATGGTTGGCCACCATAAAGCTGTTCTCGACTTTGGGATACAGCATATTGACATTTGTTTTCTCAAGAAAAGCTTTTCTTTTGACCATTTCCCTTCGAAAATTCATCTCTCGAATGAGACAAACATGCTTACTTGTTATAATCTCCATCTTTTTTGTAGTTGGCTTCCATAGACATGTTCTCGACATTTGGATACATGATATTAATGCTTTGCTTTTTCATGAAAAGTTTTTTCACCATTTTCCTTATAATCAAAGATCATCCATCAAATAAGACAAACATGGATACTTGTAATAATCTTGATTCTTTTTGTGATTTGCCCTCCATAAACATGTTCTCATGATTAGGGTACATGATATCGATGTTTTGCGCTCACAAGAAAAGCTTTTCTTTTAACCAATTCGCATAGAATCAAAGTTCATCCATCAAACCAGACAAATATGGATACTAGTAATAATCTCTTTTCCTTTTTGAATGGCCACTAGAAACATGTTCTCCTCCTAGGGATTCATGGTATTGTTGCTTTGTCTTCACAAGAAAAGCTTTTCTTCCGACCATTTTCCATATAATCAAAGATGATCCGTCAAATGAGAGAAACATGGATACTCGAAATGATCTTCATTCCTTTTGTTATTGGCCACCATAAAGCTGTTCTCCATATTCGGATACACCATATTGACATTTGATTTCGCATAAAAAGCTTTTCTTTTAACCATTTCCCTTCGAATCAAAGTTCATCCCCTGAATAAAACAGAAATAGTTCTTGTTATGGTCTCCATATTTTGTTATTGGACCTAACGGATAAGTTCTCGACATTTGGATACATGATATTAATGCTTTGCTTTTTCAGGAAATATTTTTCTCCACCATTTTCCTTATAATCAAAGATTGTCCGTCAAATGAGGCAAACATGGATACTCGTAATAATCTTCATTCTTTTTGTGATTGGCCTCAATAAGCATGTTCCCTTCATTGGGATTCATGATATGGATGCTTTGCTTTTGCAAGAAAAGCTTTTCTTTCAGCCAATTCACTTAGAACAAAAGTTAATCCGTCAAACGAGACAAATATGGATACTTGAAATAATCTCCATACATTTTTGAATGGCCTACACAAACACATTCTCCTCACTGGGATACAAGATATTGATGCTTTGTCTTGGCAAGAAAAGCTTTTCTTTCCACCAATTTCCATATAACCAAGGATCATCAGTCGAATGGTAGAAACTCGGATACTCATAATGATCTTCATTCCTTTTATGATTGGCCGCCATAAACCTATTCTCCCCATTAGGATACACCATATTGACATTGGTTTCATAAGAAAAGCTTTTCTTTTGACTATTTCCCTTCGAATCAAAGTTCATCCTTCGAATGAGACAAAATTGTAACTTGTTATAATCTCTACCTTTTTCGTAATTGACCTCCACAGACATGTTCTCAACATTTGGATGCATGATATTAATGATTTGCCTTTCCAGAAAAAGTTCTTTTCCACCATTTTCCTTAAAATCGTAGATCACCCGTTGAATGAGATAAACATGGATGCTCATAATAATCTCCATTTTTTTTGTGATTGGCCTCAATAAACATGTTCCCTTCATTGGGATACATGATATGGATGCTTTGCTTTTGCAAGAAAAGCTTTTCTTTTGACTAATTTGCTTGGAATCAAAGTTAATCCGTTAAACGAGACAAATATGGATACTCGTAATAATCTTCATTTTTTTGTGAAAAGCCACCACAAACATGTACTCCTCATAGCGATTCATGATATTGATGCGTTGTCTTCACAAGAAAAGATTTTCTTTCCACCGTTTCCCATATAACGAAAGATCATCCGTCAAATGAGAGAAACATGGATACTCGAAATGATCTTCATTCCCTTTGTGATTGCCCACAACAAACCTGTTTTCCATATTAGGATACATAATATTGACATTTGGTTTCCCAAGAAAAGTTTTTCTTTTGACCATTTCCTATTGAGTCAAAGTTCATCCCCCGCATAAGGCAAACATGCTTACTTGTTGTAATCTCCACTTTTTTTTTGTAATTGGCCTCCACAAGCATGTTCTCGATAATTGATTACATGATACTAATGCTTTGCTTTTGCAAGAAAAGTTTTTTTCCACTATTTTCCTTACGATCAAAGATCGTCTATCAAATGAGACAAACATGGATATTCGTAATAGTGTCCATTCTTTTTCTAATTGGCTTTCATAGACAAGTTCTCCTCAATAGGGTACAGGATATTAACACTTTACTTTCACAAGAAAAGCTTTTCTTTTGACCAATTCACTTAGAATCAAAGTTAATCGATCAAACGAGACAAATATGGATACTTATAATAATCTCCATTCTTTTGTGAATGGCCACCACAAGCATGTTCTCTTAATTGATGCTTCGTCTTCGCAAGAAAACTACTTCTTTCCACCATTTTCCATATAATCAAAGATCATTTGCCAAATGAAACAAACACAGATACTCGTAATAATCTCTATTCTTTTTGTGATTGGCCTCTATAAACTTGTTTCCCTTATTGGGATATATGATATGGATGCTTTTCTTTTGTTAGAAGAGCTTTTCTTTTAGCCAATTCGCTTAGAATCAAAGTTAATCCATCAAACGAGAGAAACATTGATACTCGTAAGAATCTCCGTTCTTTTATGAATGGCCACCACAAGCACGTTCTTCTCATAGGGATTCATGGTATTCATGCTTTGTCTTTGCAAGAAAAGTCTTTCTTTCCACCATTTTCCATATAATCCAATATCATCTATCAAATGAGAAAAACTATCGTCCATCAAATGAGAAAAACATAGATACTTGAAACGATCTTCATTCCTTTTATGATTGGCCACCATAAACCTGTTACATTGGGATACACCATATTAACATTTGGTTTCACAAGAAAAGCTTTTTTTTTTACTATTTCACTTTGAATCAAAGTTCATCCCTCAAATGAGACAAACATGGATTCTCATAATAATCTCCATTCTTTTGGTGATTGGCCATAATAAAAATGGTCCCTTTATTAGGATACTTGATATAGATGCTTTGCTTTTGCAAGAAAAACTTTTCTTTCAGCCAATTCACTTAGAATCAAAGTTAATTCGTGAAACAAGACAAATATGGATATTCATAATAATCTCCATTCTTTTGTGAATGGCCACCACAAACATATTCTCCTCATTGGGATGCTTGGAATTGGTGCTTTATCTTGGCAAGAAAAGCTTTTCTTTCCATCATTTTTCATATAATCAAAGATCATTTGTCAAATGAAAGAAACATGGATACTCGAAATGTTCTTCATCCCTTTTGTGATTGGCCGCCATAAACCTGTTCTTCCTATTGGGATACACCATATTGACATTTGGCTTCACAAGAAAAGCTTTTCTTTTGGCCCTTTCCCTTTGAGTCAAAGTTTATCCTAAAATGAGACAAACATGCTTACTTGTTATAATCTCCACCTTTTTTGTAATTGGCCTCCATGGATATGTTCTCACCATTTGCATACAGGATATTAATGATTTGCTTTTTCAAGAAAAGTTTTTTTCCACCCTTTATAATCAAAGATCATCTGTTAAATGAGACAAACATAGATACTCGTAATAATCTCTATTCTTTTTGTGATTGGCCTCCATAAACATGTTTCCCTCATTGGGATACAAGATATGGATGCTTTGCTTTTGCAAGGAAAGATTTTTTTTAGCCAATTTTGCTTAGAATCAAAGTTAATCCATCAAATGAAACAAATATCGACCTCGTAATAATCTTCATTTTTTTATGAATGGCCACCACAGGCACATTCTCCTCGTAGGGATTCTTGGTATTGATGCTTTGTCTTCATAACAAAAGCTTTTCTTTCCACCATCTTCCACATAATCTAGGATCATCCATTAAATGAGAGAAACATGGATACTCAAAATGATCTTCATTCCTTTTGTGATTGGCCATATAAACCTGTTCTCCATAATGGGATACACCATATTGGCATTTGCTTTCACAAGAAAAGCATTTCTTTTGACCATTTCCCTTTGAATCAAAATTCATCCATCAAATGAGACAAAGATGGTTTCCTGTTATAATCTCTACCTTTTTTGTAATTGGCCTCCATGGACATGTTCTCGATAGTCGAATACATGACATTAATGCTTTGCTTTTGTAGGAAAAGTTTTTTTCCACCATTTTCCTTAAAATCAAAGATCGTCCATCGAATAAGATAAACATGTATACTCATAATAATCTCCACTCTTGTTGTGATTGGCCTCCATAAACATGTTCTTCTCATTAGGGTACATGATATTGACACTTTGGTTTCCCAACAAAAGCTTTCTTTGGACCAATTCACTTAGAATGAAATTAACTATCAAACAAGACAAATATGGATAATCGTAATAATCACCATTCTTTTGTGAAAAGCCACAAAAAACACGTTCTCCTCATAGGGATTCATGATATTGATGCTTTGCCATCACAAGAAAAGCCTTTCTTTCCACCATTTTCCATATAGTTAAAGATCATCTATCAAATGAGAGAAACATGGATCCCTGAAATGATCTTTATTTCCTCTATGATTGCCTACCACAAACCTGTTGTCCTTATTGGGATACACCATATTGACATTTGGTTTCACAAGAAAAGCTGTTCTTTTGAACATTTCCTTTTAAATCAAAGTTAATCCTTTGGATGAGACAAACATGCTTACTTGTTATAATCTCCACCTTTTTTGTAATCAGCCTCCACAAACATGTTCTCGACAATTGAATACATGATATTAATGCTTTGCTTTTGTAGGAAAAGTTATTTTTCCACCATTCTCCTTATGATCAAAGATCATCCACCAAATAAGACAAACATGGATGCTCATAATAGTGCTTATTCTTTTTGCGATTGGCCTCCATGAACATGTATTCCTCATTAGGGTACATGATATTGACACTTTGCTTTCACAAGAAAAGCTTTTCTTTTGACCAATTTGCTTAGAATCAAAGTTAATCCGTCAAACAAGACAAATATGGATACTAATAATAATCTCCATTCTTTTATGAAAAGCCACCATAAACACGTTCTGCTCATAGGAATTCATGATATTAATGCTTTGTCCTCACAAGAAAAGCTTTTTTTTCCACCATTTTCCATATAATCAAAGATTGTTCATCAAATGAGAGAAACATGGATACTCGAAATGATCTTCATTCCCTTTATGATTGGCCACCATACACCATATTGACATTTGGTTTCATAAGAAAAGCTTTTCTTTTGATCATTTCCCTTCGAATCAAAGTTCATCCCTCACATGAGACAAACATGGGTACTTGTTATAATCTCCACCTTTTTTGTCATTGGCCTCCACGAACTTGTTCTTGACATTTAGATACATGATATTAATGCTTTGCTTTTTTAAGGAAAAATTTTTTCCACCATTTTGCATATAATCAAAGATCGCCTATCAAATGAAATAAACATGGATACCTGTAATAATCTCAATTCTTTTTGTGATTGGTCTTCACAAACATGTTCTCATGATTGGGGTACATGATATTGATGTTTTGCATCCACAAGAAAAGCTTTCTTTTCAACAAATTTGCTTAGAATCAAAGCTCATCCGTCAAACCAGACAAATATGGATACTAGTAATAATCTCTTTTCCTTTGTGAATGGCCACTAAAAACATGTTCTCCTCCTAGGGATTCATGGCATTGTTGCTTTGCCTTTGCAAGAAAAGCTTTTCTTCCAACCATTTTTCGTATAATCAAATATGGTCCATCAAATAAGAGAAACATGATGATCTTCATTCTTTTGAGATTGGCCACCATAAACCTATTCTCCATATTGGGATACACCATATTGACATTTGATTTCACAAAAAAAAAGAGCTTTTCTTTTGACCATTTCCCTTCGAATCAAAGTTTATCCCCTGAATGAAACAAAAATAGTTACTTGTAATGGTCTCCACATTTTGTTATTGGCCCCAACAGATAAGTTCTCAACATTTGGATACATGATATTATTGCTTTGCTTTCTCAAGAAAAGTTTTTTTCCACTATTTTCCTTATAATCAAAGATCGTCCATCAAATGAGTCAAACATGGATACTCATAATAATCTCCATGCTTTTTGTGATTGGCCTCCACAAGCATGTTCTCCTCATTGGGATACATGATATTGATGCTTTGCTTTCATAAGAAAAGCTTTGCTTTTTATGAATTCACTTAGAATCAAAGTTCATTTGTCAAATGAGACAAATATAGATACTCATAATAATCTCTATTCCTTTGTGAATGGCCACTAGAAACACGCTCTTCTCTTAGGGATTCATGGTATTGATGCTTTATCTTCACAAGAAAAGCTTTTCTTTCCACCATTTTCCATATAATCAAAGATTATTTGGCAAATGTGAGAAACATGGATACTCAAAATGATCCTCATTCCTTTTGTGATTGGCCATTGTAAACTTGTTACCTACTTTAGGATACACCATATTGACATTTGATTTCAAAAGAAAAGCTTTTCTTTTGACCATTTCCCTTCAAATCAAAGTTCATTCCTTGAATGAGACAAAAATGGTTACTTGTTATAATCTACACCTTTTTTGTAATTGGCCTCCACGAAAATGTTCGTAACATTTAGATACATGATATTAACGAATTGCTTTTTCAAGAAAAGTTTTTTCCACCATTTTTCTTATAATCAAAGATCATTCGTCAAATGAGACAAACATGGATTCTCCTAATATTCTCCATCTTTTGGTGATTGGCCATAATAAACATGTTCCCCTCATTAGGATACATGATATCAATGCTTTGCTTTCGCAAGAAAAGCTTTTCTTTCGTTCAATTCGCTTAGAAACAAAGTTAATACATCAAACAAGACAAATATGGATACTCATAATAATCTCCATTCTTTTGTGAATGGCCACCACAAACACATTCTCCTTATTGGGATACATGGTATTGGTGCTTTATCTTGGCAAGAAAAGCTTTTCTTTCCACCATTTTCCGTATAATCAAAGATCATTTGTCAAATGCAAGAAACATGGATACTTGAAATGGTCTTTAACCCATTTGTGATTGGCCACCATAAACCGGTTCTCCCTATTGGGAAGCACCATACTGACATTTGGTTTCACAAGAAAAGCTTTTCTTTTGACCATTTCCCTTCAAATCAAAGTTTAGCCTATAAATAAGACAAACATGCTTACTTATTATAATCTCTACCTTTTTTGTAATTGGCCTCCATGGATATGTTCTCGACATTTGGATAGATGATATTAATGATTTGCTTTTCCAAGAAAAGTTTTTTTCCACCATTTCCCTTATAATCAAAGATCATCTGTCAAATGAGACAAACATAGATACTCATAATAATCTTCATTCTTTTTGTGATTAGCCTCCATAAACATGTTCCTCTCATTGGGATACATGATGTGGATGCTTTGCTTTTGCAAGGAAAGCTTTTCTTACGGCCAAGTTGCTTAGAGTCAAAGTTAATCTGCCAAATTAAACAAATATCGGTACTCATAATAACTTTGTTTTTTTGTGAATGGCCACCACAAGCACGTTTTCCTCATAGGGATTCTTGATATTGATGCTATCTTCACAAGAAAAGCTTTTCTTTCCACCATTTTCCATATAATCCAAGATCGTCCATCAAATGAGAGAAACATGGATACTCAAAATGATTTTCATTCCTTTTATGATTGGCCACCATAAACCTGTTCTCCACCATGGGATATACCATATTGGCTTTGGGTTTCACATGAAAAGCATTTCTTTTGACCATTTCCCTTCGAATCAAAGTTCATCCATCGAATGAGACAAACATGGTTATAATCTCCACCTTTTTTGTAATCGGCATCGACGGACATGTTCTCGACAGTTGGATACATGACATTAATACTTTGCTTTTGTAAGAAAAGTTTTTTTCTACCATTTTCCAAATAAGATAAACACAGATACTCATAATAATCTTAACTTTTTTTGTGATTGGCCTCTATAAACATGTTCTTCTTGTTAGGGTACATGATATTGACACTTTAGTTTCACAATAAAAGCTTTTCTTTGGACCAATTTACTTAGAATGAAATTAATCCGTCAAACAAGACAATTATGGATACTCATAATAATCTCCATTCTTTTGTGAAAAGCCACAAAAAACACGTTCTGCTCATAGGGATTCATGAGATTGATGCTTTGCCATCACAAGAAAAGCCTTTCTTTTCACCTTTTTTTATATAATCAAAGATCATCTATCAAATGAGAAAAACATGGATACTCGAAATGATCTTCATTCCCTCTATGATTGCCCACCATAAACCTATTCTCCACATTGGGATACACTGTATTGAAATTGTTTTCACAAGGAAAGCTTTTTTTTTTACCATTTCCCTTCGAATCAAAGTTTATCCCTTGGATGAGATAAACATGCTTACTTATTATAATCTCTACCTTTTTTATAATCAGCCTCCACAAACATGTTCTCAGCAGTTGAATACACAACATTAATGCTTTGCTTTGCAGGAAAAGTTTTTTTTTCCACCATTCTCCTTATGATCAAAGATCATCCATCAAATGAGACAAACATGGATATTCATAATAGTGTCCATTCTTTTTGTGATTGGCCTCCATAAACATGTTTTCCTCATTAGGATACATGATATTGACACTTTGCTTTCACAAGAAAGGCTTTTCTTTTGGGTAATTCACTTAGAATCAAAGTTAATCCATCAAACGAGGCAAATATGGATACTAATAATAATCTCCAATCTTTTGTGAAAAGCCACCACAAACACATTCTCCTCATAGGGATTCATGATATTGATGCTTTGTCTTCATAAGAAAAGCTTTTCTTTCCACTATTTTCCATATAATCAAAAGATCATCTATCAAATGAAAGAAACATGGATACTCAAAATGATCTTCATTCCCTTTGTGATTGCCCACCATAAACCTTTTTTTACACATTGGGCTACAGCGTATTGAAATTTGATTTCACAAGAATAGCTTTTCTTTTGACCATTTCCTTTCAAATTAAAGTTAATCCCTCACAAGAGACAAACATGCTTACTTATTATAATCTCAACTTTTTTTGTAATTGGCCTCCACAGACATGTTCTCGACAATTGAATACATGATATTAATGCTTTGCTTTTGCAAGAAAATTTTTTTTCTACCATTCTCCTTATAATCAATGATCGTCCATCAAATAAGACAAACATGGATATTCATAATAGTGTCCATTCTTTTCATGATTGGCCTTCGTAAACATGTTGTCCTCATTAGGGTACATGATATTGACACTTAGCTTTCACAATAAAAGCTTTGCTTTTGAGCAATTTGCTTTGAATCAAAGTTAATCCTTAAAATGAGAGAAATATAAATACTCATAATAATCTCCATTCTTTTGTGAATGGCCACCAGAAGCATGTTTTCATCATTGATGCTTTGTCTTCACAAGAAAAGCATTTTTTCCACCTTTTTCCATATAACTAATGATCATCTACCAAATGAGAGAAATATGGATATTCTTAATAATCTCCATTTTTTTTGTGGTTGGCCTCCATAAACTTGTTCCCCTGATTGGGATACGTGGCATGGATGCTTTGCTTTTCCTAGAAAAGCTTTTCTTTCAGCCAATTTGCTTAGAATCAAGGTTAATCTATCAAACGTGAGAAATATTGATACTCGTAATAATCTCCATTCTATTGTGAATGGCCACCACAAGCACTTTCTCCTCATAGGGATTCAAGGTATTGATGCTTTGTCTTTGCAAGAAAATCTTTTCTTTCCACCATTTATCCTATAATCCAATATCATCCATCAAATGAGAGAAACATAGATACTCAAAATGATCTTTATTCCTTTTGTGATTGGCCACCATAAACCTATTCTCCACATTGGGATACACCATATTGACATTTGGTTTCACAAGAAAAGCTTTTCTTTTGACCATTACACTTCGAATCAAAGTTCATCCCTTAAATAAGACAAGTATGGTTACCTTTGATAATCTCCACCTTTTGGTGTAATTGGCCTCTGCAGACATGTTCTCAACATTTGGATACATGATATTAATGCTTTGCTTTTGCAAACAAAGTTTTTTCCACCAATTTCCTTATAATAAAAGATCGCTTGTCAAACGAGACAAACATGGATACTCATAACAATCTTTTTTTTTTTGAATGGCCACCACGATCATGTTTTTCTCATTGGGATACATGATATTGATGCTTCGTCTTGGCAAAAAAAGCTTTTCTTTCCACCATTTTCCATATAATCAAAGATCATCCATCATATTGGAGAAACATGGATAATCGAAATTATCTTTATTCCTTTTGTGATTGGCCACCATAAACTTGTTCTCCATATTGGGATACACCATATTGACATTTGGGTTCACAAAAAAAGCATTTCTTTTGACCCCTTCGAATCAAAGTTCATCCCTAGAATGAGACAACCATGCTTACTTGTTATAATCTCCACCTTTTCGGTAATTGGCCTCCATGGACATGTTCTCAACATTTGGATACATGATATTAATGCCTTGCTTTTGCAAGGAAAGTTTTTTTTCCACCATTTCTCTTATAATCAAAGATCATCTGTCAAATAAGATGAACTTTGATACTCATAATAATCTCCACTCTTTTTGTGATTGGCCTCCATAAACATGTTCTTCTTATTAGGGCACATGATGTTGACACTTTGCTTTCATAAGAAAAGCTTTACTTTCGACTAATTTGCTTAGAATCAAAGTTAATCCATCAAACGAGACCAATATGGATACTCGTAATAATCTCAATTCTTTGGTGAATGGCCAGCACAAACACGTTCTCTGCATAGGGATGCATGATTTTGATGCTTTATCTTTGCAAGAAAAGCTTTTCTTTCCACCATTTTCCATATAATCAAAGATAAATCATCAAATGAGACAAAACATGGATGCTCGTAATAATCTCCACTCTTTTTATGATTGGCCTCCATAAATATGTTCTCCTTTTAGGGATTCATGATCTTAATGCTTTTCCTTCATAGGAAAAGCTTTTCTTTCCACCATTTTTCTTATAATTAAAGATCGTTCATCAAATTAGACAAATGTGGATACTCGTAATAATCTCTACTCTTTTTGTGATTGGCCTCCGTAAAAATGATCTCCTTATCGGGATACATGATATTGATACTTTGCATTCGTAAGAAAAGCTACTATTTCCACCATTTTCCTTATAATCAAAAATGGTTCATCAAATGAGACAAACATGGATGCTCATAATAATCTCCATTCTTTTTATCGTTAGCCTCCATAAATATTTTCTCCTCATAGGGATTCATGATCTTGATACTTTGCCTTTGCAAGAAAAGCTTTTCTTTCCACCATTTTTCATATAATCAAAGAGCATTCGTCAATGCAGACAGATGTAGATACTCATAATAATGCCCATTCTTTTTTTGATTGGCCTCCATAAAAATGTTCTCCTCACTGGGATACATGATATTGATGCTTTTTCTTTCCACCATTTTCCATATAATCAAAGATCGTCCATCAAATAATAGAAACATGGATACTTCTGATGATCTTCATCACTTTTGAGATTGAAAACCACAAACCTGTTCTCCACATTAGGATACACCATATTGACATTTGGGTTCACAAGAAAAGCATTTCTTTTGACCCCTTCAAATCAAGTTCATCCCTAGAATGAGACAACATGCTTACTTATTATAATCTCCACATTTTTGGTAATTGGCCTCCATGGACATGTTTTTGACATTTGGATACATGATATTAATGCCTTGCTTTTGCAAGAAAAGTTTTTTTCCACCATTTCCCTTATAATCAAAGATCGTCTATCAAATAAGATGAACTTGGATACTCATAATAATCTCCACTCTTTTTGTGATTGACCTCCATAAACATGTTCTTCTTATTAGGGCACATTTTATTGACACTTTGCTTTCATAAGAAAAGCTTTACTTTCGACTAATTCGCTTAGAATCAAAGTTAATCCATCAAACGAGACCAATATAGATACTCATAGTAATCTCCATTCTTTGGTGAATGCCCAGCATAGACACGTTCTCTGCATTGGGATACATGATTTTGATGCTTTATCTTTGCAAGAAAAGCTTTTCTTTCCACCATTTTCTATATAATCAAAGATAAATCATCAAATGAGACAAAACATGGATGCTTATAATAATCTCCACTCTTTTTATGATTGGCCTCAATAAACATGTTCTCCTTTTGGGGATTCATGATCTTAATGCTTTTCCTTCATAGGAAAAGCTTTTCTTTCCACCATTTTCCTTATAATCAAAGATCATTCATCAAATTAGATAAACGTGGATACTCGTAATAATCTCTACTCTTTTTGTGATTGGCCTTTGTAAAAATAATCTCCTTATCGGGACACATGATATTGATGCTTTGCATTCATAAGAAAAGCTACTCTTTCCACCATTTTCCTTATAATCAAATATGGTTCATCAAATGAGACAAACATGGATGCTCATAATAATCTCCATTCTTTTTATCATTAGCCTCCATAAACATTTTCTCCTTATAGGGATTCATGATCTCGATACTTTGCCTTCGCAAGAAAAGCTTTTATTTCCACCATTTTCCTTATAATCAAAAAGCATTCGTCAATGCAGACAAATGTAGATACTCATAATAATGCCCATTCTTTTTTTTGATTGGCCTCCACAAAAGTGTTCTCCTCACTGGGATACATGATATTGATGCTTTTTCTATCCACCATTTTCCATATAATCAAAGATCATCCATTAAATAATAGAAACATGGATACTTATGATGATCTTCATTCCTTTTGAGATTGGGCACCACAAACCTATTCTCCACATTAGGATGCACCATATTGACATTTGGTTTCACAAGAAAAGCTTTTCTTTTGACCATTTCCCTTCGAATCAAAGTTCATCCCTTGAATTAGACAAAAATGGTTACTTCTTATATCTCCACCTTTTTTGTAATTGGCCTTCACAGACATGTTCTTGACATTTGCATTCATTATATTAATGCTTTGCTTTTGCAAGAAAAGTTTTTACCCTTAATTTTCCTTATAATCAAAGATCATCTGTCAAACAAGACAAACATGGACACTCTTAATACTCCCCACTCTTTTTGTGATTGGCCTCCATAAACATGTTATCCTTATTAGGGTACATGATATTAACGCTTTGCTTTCACAAGAAAAGCTTTTCTTTTGACCAATTCACTTAGAATCAAAGTTAACCCGCTAAACGAGACAAATATGGAAATTCATAATAATCTCCATTCTTTGGTGAATGGCCACCATAAACACATTCTCTTTATAGGGATTCATGGTATTGATGCTTCATCTTTGCAAGAAAAGATTTTTATTCCACCATTTTCCATAGAATCCATGATCGTTTGTCAAGTGAGAGAAACATAGATGGTTGAAATTATCTTTATTCCTTTTATGATGGGCAGCATAAACGTGTTCTCCACATTGGGATATACCATATTGACATTTGGTTTCACAAGAAAAGCTTTTCTTTTGACCATTTCCCTTTGAATCAAAGTTTATCCTTCAAATGCAACAAACATGGTTACCTATGATAATCTCCACCATTTTTGTAATTGGCCTCCACGACATGTGTTCGACATTTGGATACATGATATTAATGCTTTGCGTTTTGAAGAAAAGTTTTTGTTCCACCATTTTCCTTAAAATCAAAGATCGTTCATCAAAAAAGACAAACATGGATACTTGTAATAATCTCCATTCTTTTTGTAATTGGCCTCTATAAACATGTTCTCCTCATTAGGGTACATGATATTAATGCTTTGCTTCCACAAGAAAAGCTTTTTTTTTTGACCAATTTGCTTAGAATCAAAGTTCATCCGTCAAACGAGATAAATATGGATATTAGTAATAGTCTCTGTTCCTTTATGAATGGCCACCATAAACATGTTCTCCTCCGAGAGATTCATGGCATTGATGCTTTGCCTTTGCAAGAAAAGCTTTTCTTTCCACATTTTCCATATAATAAAATATCATCTGTCAAATAAGAAAAACATGGATACTCAAAATGATCTTTATTCCTTTTATGATTGGCCACCATAAACCTATTTTCCATATTGGGATACACCTATTGACACTTGGTTTCAAAAGAAAAGTTTTTTTTTTTACCATTTCCCTTCGAATCAAAGTTTATCCCCTAAATGAGACAAAAATGCTTACTTGTTATGGTCTCCACCTTTTGTTATTAGCCCCAATGGATAAGTTCTTGACATTTGGATTCATGATATTGAAGCTTTGCTTTTGCAAGAAAAGTTTTTTTCCACCATTTTCCTTATAGTCAAATATCATCCGTCAAATAAGACAAATATGGATACTCGTAACAATCTCTGCTCTTTCTGTGATTGACCTGCATAAACATCTTCTCCTCATTGGGGTACATGATATTGATACTTTGCTTTCATAAGAAAAGTTTTTCCTTTGACCAATTCACTTAGAATCAAAGTTAATCTGTCAAACAAGACAAATATGGATACTCATAATAATCTTTGTTCCCTTGTGAAAGGCCACCATAAACATGTTCTCTTTCTAGGGATTCATGGTATTGATGCTTTGTCTTCGCAAGAAAAGCTTTTCACTCTACCATTTTCTATATATTCCAGGATCATCCACTAAATAAGAGAGACAGGGATACTCAAAATGATCTTCATTCCTTTTATGATTGGGCACCATAAACCTATTCTCCATATTGGGATACACCATATTGACATTTGTTTTCACAAGAAAAGCTCTTCTTTTGACCATTTCCCTTCGAGTCAAAGTTTATCCCTCGAATGAGACCAACATGGTTACTTGTGATAATCTCCACCATTTTTCTAGTTGGCCTCCATGGACGTGCTCTGGACATTTGGATACATGATAGTAATGCTTTGCTTTTTCAAGAAAAGTTTTTTCCACCATTTTCCTTATAATGAAAGATCATCCATCGAAAGAGACAAACATGGATACTTGTAATAATCTCTCCATTCTTTTTGTGATTAGCCTTCACAAACATGTTCTTGTTATTAGGGTACACGATATTGATGCTTTGCTTTCACAAGAAAAGCTTTTTTTTAACCAATTCGCTTAGAATCAAAGTTCATCTAACAAACGAGACAAATATGGATACTTAAAATAATCTCTGCTCCTTTGTTAATGGCCACCTTAAACACGTTCTCCTCCTAGGGATTTATGCTATTGATGCTTTGTCTTTGCAAGAAAACCTTTTCTTTCCACCATTTTCCATATAATCAAAGATCATCTATTAAATGAGAGAAACAGGGATACTCGAAATGATCTTCAATCCTTTTATGATTGGCCACCGTAAACCTATTTTCCACATTGCGATACACCATATTAACATTTGGTTTCACAAGAAAAGTTTTCTTTTGACCATTTCCCTTCGAATAAAAGTTCATCCCCTGAATGAGATAAAAATGCTTACTTGTTATGGACTCCACCTTTTGTTATTGGCCCTAACAGATAAGTTCTTGACATTTGGATACGTGATATTGATGGTTTGCTTTTGCAAGAAAGGCTTTTTTCCCACCATTTTCCTTATAGTCAAAGATCATCTGTCAAATAAGACAGACATGCATACTCTTAACAATCTCCACTATTTTTGTGATTGACCTTATAAACATCTTCTCCTCATTGGGGTACATGATATTTATGCTTTGCTTTCCCAAGAAAAGCTTTTCTTTCAACCAATTCGCTTAGAATCATAGTTAATCCATTAAATGAGGCAAATATGGATACTCGTAATAATCTCCATTCCTTTGTGAATGGCCACCATAAACACGTGGGATTCATGGTATTGATGCTTTATCTTCGCAAGAAAAGCTATTCATTCCACCATTTTCCATATAATCCAAGATCATGCGTAAATTGAGAGAACATGGATACTCAAAATAATCTTAATTCCTTTGGTGATTGGGGACCATAAACCTGTATTCCACTTTAGGATACACCATATTTACATTTGGTTTCACAAGGAAAGCTTTTCTTTTGACCATTTCCCTTCAAATCGAAGTTAGTCCCTTGAAAGAGACAAACATGGATACTCATTAATCTCCCACATTTTTTATGATTGGCCTCCAAGAACATGTTCATTACCTTGGGATACATGATATTAATGGTTTGTTTTTTCAAGTAAAGCTTTTTCTCCACCATTTTCCTTATAATATAATATTATCTGTCAAATGAGGCAAACATGGATACTCATAATTATCTCTACTCTTTTTGTGATTGGCCTCCATAAAAATGATCTTCTCATTGGGATACACCATATTGATGTTTTACTTTCGTAAGAAAAGCTTTTCTTTCCACCATTTTCCTAATAATCAAAGATCATTCATTAAATGAGACAAGTATGGATACTCGTAATAATCTGTACACTTTTTGTGATTGGCCTCTATAAACATGTTCTCCTCATTAGGGTACATGATATTGACACTTTGCTTTCACAAGAAAAGCTTTTCTTGTAACCAATTCACGTAGAATCAAAGTTAATCCATCAAAAAAGACAACTATGGATACGTGTAATAATCTCCATTTTTCTGTGAATGGCCAAGAAAAGCATGTTCTCCTCATAGGGATTCATGATATTGAGGCTTTGTCTTTAAAAGAAAAGCTTTTCTTTCCACCATTTTCCATATAATCAAAGATCGTCTGTCAAATGGGAGAAACATGGATACTCGAAATGATCATCATTCCTTTTATGAATGGCCGCCATAAACTTGTTCTCCACATCAGGATAAACCATATTGACATTTGGTTTCACAAGAAAAGCTTTTCTTTTGACCATTTCCCTTCGAATCAAAGTTCATCCCTCAAATGAGATAAACATGGTCACTTGTTATAATCTCGACCTTTTTGTAATTGGCCTCCACAGACATGTTCTTGACATTTGGATACATGACATTAATGCTTTGCTTTTTCAAGAAAAGTTTTTTTCCACCATTTCCTAACAATCAAAGATCATCTTTCAAATGAGACAAACATGGATACTCGTAATAATCTCTATTCCTTTTGTGATTGGCCTCAATAAACATGTTTCCTTCATTGGGATACATGATATGGATGCTTTGCTTTTGCAAGAAAAGCTTTTCTCTCGGCTAATTTGCTTAGAATCAAAGTTAATCTGTCAACGGAGACAAATATGAATACTTATAATAATCTTCATTCTTTTGTGAATAGCCATCACAAACACATTCTCTTCATAGGGATTCATGATATTGATGCTATGTTTTCGCAAAAAAAGCTTTTCTTTCCACTATTTTCCATATAATCAAAGATCGTCCATCAAATGGGAGAAACATGGATACTCAAAATGGTCTTCATTCCTTTTGTGACTGGCCACCATAAACTTGTTCTCCACATTGGGGTAAACCATATTGACATTTGGTTTCACAAGAAAAGCTTTTCTTTTGTCTATTTTTCTTTGAATCAAAGTTCATCCCTCGAATAAGACAAACATGGTCACTTGTTATAATCTCGACCTTTTTTGTAATTGGCCTCCATGAACCTGTTCTCGACATTTGGATACATGACATTAACGCTTTGGTTTTTCAAGAAAAGTTTTTTTACACCATTTTCCTTGCAATCAAAGATCATCTGTCAAATGAGACAAACATGGATACTCATAAAAATCTTCATTCTTTTTGTGATAGGCCTCCATCAACGCGTTCCTCTCATTGGGATACATGATATGGATGCTTTGGTTTTTATAAGAAAAGCTTTTCTTTCAGCCAATTCACTTAGAATCAAAGTTAATCTGTCAAACAAGACAACTATGGACACCCATAATAATCTCCATTCTTTTGTGAATAGCCACCACAAACACGTTCTCCTCATAAGGATTCATGGTATTGATGCATAGTCTTCGCAAGAAAAGGTTTTCTCCACCATTTTCCATATAATCCAAGATCATCCATCAATTGAGAGAAACATGCGTACTCAAAATGATCTTCGTTTCTTTTGTGATTCACCATCATAAACCTGTTCTCCATATTGGGATACACCATATTGACATTTTGTTTCATAAGAAAAGCTTTTCTTTTGACCATTTATCTTCGAAACAAAGTTCATCCCTCGAATGAGACAAACATTGTCAATTGTTATAATCTCCATTTTTTTTGTAATTGGCCTCTGCAAACATGTTCTTGACATTTTGATACATGATACTAATGCTTTGCTTTTGCAAGAAAAGTTTTTTTTCCACCATTTTTTGTAATCAAAGATCATCCGTCAAATGAGACAAACATGGATACTCATAACAATTTCTACTCTTTTTGTGGTTGGCCTCTATAAACATCTTCTCCTCATTTGCATACATGATATTGATGCTTTGCTTTCATAAGAAAAGCTTTTCTTTTGACCAATTCTCTTAGAATCAAAGTTCATCTGTCAAATAAGATAAATATGGATACTCATAATAATCTCAATTTTTTTTGAATAGCCACCATAAATATGTTCTCTTCCTAGGGATTCATGGTATTGATGCTTTGTTTTTGCATGAAAAGCTTTTTTTTCCACCATTTTCCATATAATCAAAGATTATCCATCAAATGAGAAAAATATGGATACTCAAATTGATCTTTATTGCTTTTGTGATTGGCCACCATAAACCTATTCTCCACATTGAGATATACCATATTGACATTTGGTTTTACAAGAAAAGTTTTTCTTTTGAGCATTTCCCTTCGCATCAAAGTTCATTCCTTGAATTAGACAAAAATGGTTACTCGTTATGGTCTCCACCTTTTGTTATTGGCCCCAACGGATAATTTCTTGGCATTTCGATACATGATATTGATGCTTTGCTTTTGCAAGAAAAGCCTTTTTTCTACCATTTTCCTTATAGTCAAAAGTCATCCGTCAAATCAGGCAAATATGGATACTCGTAACAATCTCCACTCTCTTTGTGATTAGCCTCCACAAACATGTTTTCCTCATTGGGGTGCATGATATTGATGCTTTGCTTTCATAAGAAAAGCTTTTCTTTCGACCAATTCACTTAGAATTAAAGTCAATCCATCAAACAAGATAAATATGGATATTCATAATATCTCTATTCTTTTATGAATGGCCACATAAACATGTTCCCCCATAGGGATTCATGGTATTGATGCTCAATCTTTGCAAAAAAAGCTTGCTTTCCACCATTTTCCATAAAATCAAAGATCGTCCATCAAATGGGAGAAACATGGATACTCAAAATGATCTTCATTGCTTTTGTGATTGGCCACCATAAACCTGTTCTCCACATTGGGATACACCTTATTGACATTTGGTTTCACAAGCAAAGCTTTTGTTTTGACCATTTCCCTTCGAATCAAAGTTCATCCCTTAAATTAGACAAAAATGCTTGCTTCTTATAATCTCTACCTTTCTCGTAATTGGCCTCCACGGGCATGTTCTCGACATTTGGATACTTGATATTAACGCTTTGCTTTTTCAAGAAAAGTTTTTTTCCACCATTTTCCTAATAATCAAAGATCTTTCTCGAAATGAAACAACCATGGATACTCATAATAATCTCCATTCTTTTCGTGATTGGCCTCTATAAACATGTTCCCTTCATTAGGATACAAGATATAGATGCTTTGCTTTTGCAAGCTTTTGTTTTGGCCAATTCGCTTAGAATCAAAGTTAATCTGTCAAACAAGGTAAATATGGATACTCATAATAATCTCCATTCTATTGTGAATGGCAACTACAAACACGTTCTCCTTTTAAGGATTAATGGTATTGATGCTTTGCCTTTGCAAGAAATGTTTTTTCTTTCCACCATTTTCCATATAATCCAAGATTATCCATCAGATGAGAGAAACATGGATGCTCGAAATGATCTTCATTCCTTTTGTGATTGGCGACCATAAACCTGTTCTCCACATTAGGATGCACCATATTGACATTTGGTTTCACAAGAAACATTTTTCTTTTGATCATTTTCCTTCAAATTAAAGTTTATCCCTTAAATGAGACAAATATTATTAATTGTTATAATCTCCGCCTTTTTTGTAACTAGCCTCTGCAAACATGTTCTCGACATTTGGATACAAGATATTAATGCTTTGCTTTTGCAAGAAAAGTTTTGTTCCACCGTTTTCCTTATAATCAAAGATTGTCCATCAAATGAGACAAACATGGATACTCGTAATAATCTCTACTATTTTTTTATTGGCCTCCATAAACATCTTTTCCTCATTGGGGTACATGGTATTGATGCTTTACTTCCAAAAGAAAAGCTCTTAATTCAACTAATTTGCTTAGAATCAAAGTTTATCTGTTAAATGAGACAAATATGGATGCTCATAATAATCTCTATTCCTTTGTGAATTGCCACCATAAACAGGTTCCCCTCTTAGGGATTAATGGTATTGTTGCTTTGTCTTCACAAGAAAAGCTTTTCTTTCTGCCATTTTCCATATAATCGAAGATCATCTATCAAATGAATGAAACATAGATACTCGAAATGATCTTTATTCCTTTTGTGATTGGGCACCATAAACATGTCCTCCATATTGGGATACACCATATTGTTAATTGTTTCACAAGAAAAGCTTTTTTTTTTTACCATTTCCCTTGGAATCAAAGTTCATCCCCTGAATGAGACAAAAATGGTTACTTGTTATGGTTTCCACTTTTTGTTATTGCCCCCAACGGACATGTTCTCAAAATTTGGATACTTGATATTGATGCTTTGCTTTTGCAAGAAAAGCTTTTTTTTTTCACCATTTTCCTTATAATCAAAGATCATTCGTCAAATGAGACAAACATAGATACTTGTAATAATCTCTACTCTTTTTGTGGTTAGCCTCCATATCCATGTTCTCCACATTGGGTACATGATATTGATGCTTTGCTTTCACAATGAAAGCTTTTTTTTTCAAGTAATTCACTTAGAATCAATGTTAATCCATCAAACGAGACAAATATGGATACTCATAATAATCTCTAATCTTTTATGAATGGCCACCATGAACATGTTCTCCTCATAGGGATTCATGATCTTGATGCTTTGCCTTCACAAGAAAAGCTTTTCTTTCCATCATTTTCCATATAATCAAAAATTGTCCATCAAATGGGAGAAACATGGATGCTCGAAATGATCTTCACTTTTTTTATGGTTGGCCACCATAAACCTGTACCCCACATTGGGATACACCTTATAGACAATTGGTTTCATAAGAAAAGCTTTTCTTTTGACCATTTCCCTTTGAATCAAAGTTCATCCCTTGAGTAGGATAAACATGGTTAGTTGTTATAATTCCTACCTTTCTTGTAACTGGCCTCCATGGACTTGTTCTCAACATTTAGATACTTGTTATTGATGCTTTACTTTTGCAAGAAAAGTTTTCTTTCGACTATTTTCCTTACAATCAAAGATCGTTCGTCAAATTAGACAAACATGGATACTCATAATAATGCCTACTCTTTTTATGATTGGCCTCCATAAAAAATGTTCTCCTCATATTAACGTGGATACTCATATTAACGCTTTGCTTTCGCAAGAAAAGCTTTTCTTTCCTCCATTTTCCTTATAATCAAAGATTATCCATCGAATGAGAGAAACATGGATACTCAAAAAGATCTTCATTCTTTTTGTGATTAGCTACCATAAACTTGTTCCCCATATTGGATACACCATATTAACATTTGGTTTCACAAGAAAAGCTTTTTTTTTCACCATTTCGCTTCAAATCAAAGTTCATCCTTCGAATGAGACAAACATGGTTACTCATTATAATCTACACCTTTTTTGTAATTGGCCTCCATGGACATGTTCTCGACATTTGGCTACATGATATTAATGCTTTACTTTTGCAAGAAATATTTTTCCACCATTTTCCTTATAATCAAAGATCATTTGTTAAATGAAACAAACATGGATACTCGTAATAATCTCCACTCTTTTTGTGATTGGCCTCCATAAACATCTTCTCTCATTGGGGTACATGATATTGATGCTTTGCTTTCATAAGAAAAGCTTATCTTTTGACTAATTCACTTAGAATCAAACTTCATCTGTCAAACGAGACAAATATGGATATTCGTAACAATCTCTATTCCTTTGTGAATGGCCACCGTAAACACGTCCTCCTCCTAGGGATTCATGGTATTGATGCTTTGTCTTTGCAAGAAAAGCTTTTTTTCTACCATTTTCCATATAATCCAAGATCATTCGTCAAATGAGAGAAACATGGATACTTTAAATGATCTTCATTCCTTTTTTGATTGGCCACCATAATCCTGTTCTCTACATTGGGATACTTAAATGATCTTCATTCCTTTTCTGATTGGCCACCATAATCCTGTTCTCTACATTGGGATACACCATATTGACATTTTCTTTCACAAGAAAAACTTTTCTTTTGACCTTTTCCCTTTGAATCAAAGTTCATCCCATGAATGAGACAAATATTGTTAATTGTTATAATCTCCACCTCTTTTGTAATTGGCCTCCACGGACATTTTCTTGACATTTGGATACATGATATTAACGCATTTCTTTTGCAAGAAAAATTTTTTTCCACCAATTTTCTTGTAATGAAAGATTATCTGTCCAATGAGACAAACATAGATACGCATAATAATCTCCATTCATTTTGTGATTGGCCTCCATAAACATGTTCCCCTCGTCGAGATGCACGATATGGATGCTATGCGTTTGCAAGAAAAGCTTTTCTTTCAACCAATTCGCTTAGAATCAAAGTTAACCCGTTGAATGAGATAAATGTGGACACTCATAATAATCTCCATTCTTTTGTGAATGGCCACCATAAACACGTTCTCCTCATAGGGATTCATGATATTGATGCTTTGTCTTTGCAAGAAAAGCTTTTCTTTCCACCAGTTTTCGTATAATCAATGATCATCCATCAAATGAAAGAAACATAGATACTCGAAATGATCTTTATTCTTTTTGTGATTGGCCACCGTAAACCTATTCTCCACATAGGATACACCATATTGACATTTTGTTTCACAAGAAATGCTTTTCTTTTGACCATTTCCCTTTGAATCAAAGTTCATCCCTTGAATGACGCAAACATTGTTAATTGTTATAATCTCTACCTCTTTTGTAATTGGCCTCCACGAACATGTTCTTGACATTTGGATACATGATATTAATGCATTGCTTTTGGAAGAAAAGTGTTTTCTACCACTTTTCTTAAAATGAAAAATCATGCGTCAAATGAGACAAACATGGATACTTATAATTATCTCCATCCATTTTGTGATTAGCATCCATAAACATGTTCCCCTCGTCAAGATACACGATATGGATGCTTTGCCTGCAAGAAAAGCTTTTCTTTACCAATTCACTTAGAATCAAAGTTAACCCATCAAACGAGATAAATATGGATACTCGTAATAATCTCCATTCTTTTATGAATGGCTAGCATAAACACGTTCTCATCCTAGGGATTCATGGTATTGATGCATTGTCTTTACAAGAAAAGCTTTTTTTTCCACCATTTTCCATATAATCTAAGATCGCCCATCAAATGAGAGAAACATGGATACTCGAAATGATCCTCATTCTTTTTGTGATTGGCCACCATAATCCTGTTCTCCATATTAGGATACACCATATTGACATTTTGTTTCACAAGAAAAGCTTTTCTTTTGGCCATGTCCCTTTGAATCAAAGTTCTTCCTTTGAATGAGACAAACATGGTTACTTGTTATAATCTCCATCTTTTTTGTAATTGGTCTCCACGGACATGTTCTCGACATTTGGATACATGATATTAATACGTTGCTTCTGCAAGAAAAGTTTTTTCCTACCATTTTTCTTATAATGAAAGATCATTTGTCAAATGAGACAAATATGGATACTTAAAATAATCTCTATGCATTTAGTGATTGGCCTCCATAAACAAGTTCCCCTCGTCAAGATACATGATATGGATGCTTTGCCTTTGCAAGAAAAGCTTTTCTTTCAACCAATTAGCTTAGAACCAAAGTTAACCCTCCAAACGAGATAGAAATGGATACTTGTAATAATATCCATTCTTTTGTGAGTGGCCACCATAAACATGTTCTTTTCTTAGGGATTCATGGTATTGATGCTTTGTCTTTGCAAGAAAAGCTTTTCTTTCCACCATTTTCCATATAATCCAAGATTGTCCATCAAATGAGAGAAATATAGATACTCGAAACGATCCTCATTCCTTTGTGATTGGCCACTATAATCTTGTTCTCCAGGTTGGGATACACCATATTGATAGTTTGTTTCACACGAAAAGCTTTTTTTCTAACCATTTCCCTTCGAATCAAAGTTCATCCCTCAAATGAGACAAAGATGGTTACTTGTTATAATCTCCACCATTTTTGTAATTGGCCTCCATAGACATGTTTTGACATTTGGATATATGATATTAATAGTTTGCTTTTGCAAGAAAAGCTTTTTTCCACCACTTTCCTTATAATCAAAGATAGTCCATCAAATGATGCAAACATGGATACTCGTAATAATCTTCATTCTTTTTATGATTGGCCTCCATAAACATGTTCCCCTCATTGGGATACATGATATGGATGCTTTGCTTTTGCAAGAAAAGCTTTTTTTTGGCCAATTCGCTTAGAGTTAAAGTTAATCCTTCAAACAAGACAAAGATGGATGCTCGTAATAATCTCCATTCTTTTGTGAATGGTCACCACAAACACGTTCTCCTCATAGGGATTCATGGTATTGGTGCTTTGTCTTCACAATAAAAGCTTTTCTTTCTATGATTTTCCATATAATCCAAAATCATCCGTTAAATGAGAGAAACTTGGATACTCAAAATGATCCTCATTCCTTTTGTGATTGGCCCCCATAAACTTGTTCTTCACATTGGGATAAAAGCTTTTCTTTTAACCATTTCCCATCGAATTAAAGTTTATCCCTCGATCGAGACAAATATGGTTACTTGTTATAATCTCCACCTTTTTTGTAATTGGCTTCCACGGACTTGTTCTTGACATTTGGATACATGATATTAATGCCTTGCTTTTGCAAGAAAAATTTTCCCACCATTTTCCTTATAATCAAAGATCATCTATCAAATGAGACAAACATGGATACTCTTAATAATCTCCACTCTTTTTGTGATTGGCCCGGATAAACATCTTCTCCTAATTGGCGTACATGATATTGATGCTTTGCTTTCATATGAAAAGCTTTTTTTTCAATCAATTCACTTAGAATCAAAGTTAATCCGTCAAACGAGATAAGTATGGATACTCATAATAATCTTTATTCCTTTGTGAATGGCCACCACAAACACATTCTCCTCGTAGGGATTTAGGAGATTGATCTTTGCAATAAAAGTTTTTTTTTACACCATTTTCCATATAGTCCAAGATCATTCGTTAAAAGAGAGAAACATGGATACTCAAAATGATCTTTATTCCTTTTGTGATTGGCCACCATAAACTTCATCTCCGCATTAGGATACACCATATTGACATTTGGTTTCACAGGAAAAGCTTTTCTTTTGGCCTTTTCCCTCTGAATCAAAGTTTATCCCTCAAATAAGATAAACATGGTCACTTTTTATAACCTCCACCTTTTTTGTAATTGGCCTCCATGGACATGTTCTTGACATTTGGATACATGATATTAATGCTTTTTGCAAGAAAAGTTTTTTCCACCATTTTCCTCATAGTCAAAGATCTTCCCTCAAATGAGACAATCATGGATACTCATAATAATTTCCATTTTTTTATGATTGGTTGCCATAAACCTGTTCTCCATATTGGGATACACCAATTGACACTTGGTTTCACAAGAAAAGCATTTCTTTTGAGCATTGCCCTTGGAATCAAAGTTGATCCTCTGAATGAGACAAAAATGGTTACTTGTTATGGTCTCCACCTTTTGTTATTAGCCCCAGTGAACATGTTCTTGACATTTGGATACATGATATTGATGCTTTGCTTTTGTAAGAAAAGCTTTTTTTTCCTCTATTTTCCATATAATCAAATATCGTTCGTCAAATGAGACAAACATAGATACTTGTAATAATCTCCACTCTTCTTGTGACTGGCCTCCATAACCATGTTCTCCACATTAGGTACATGATATTGATGCTTTGCTTTCACAAGAAAAGCTTTTTGTTTGTCTAATTCGCTTAGAATTAATGTTCATCCATCAAAGGGGACAAATATGGATTGCCCTAATAATCTCCAATCTTTTGTGAATGGGCCACACATAAACATGTTCTCCTCATATGGATTCATGATCTTGATGCTTTGCCTTCGCAAGAAAAGCTTTTCTTTCTACCATTTTTCATATAATAAAAAATCATCTGTCAAATGGGAGAAACATGGATACTCAAAATGATCTTCACTTCGTTTATGGTTGGCCACCATAAACCTATTCCCCACATTGGGATACACCATATTGACATTTAGTTTCATAAGAAAAGTTTTTCTTTTGACCATGTCCCTTTGAATCAAAGTTCATCCCTCGAGTGGGATAAACATGGTTACTTGTCATAATCTCCACCTTTCTTGTAATTGGCCTTCATGGACATGTTGTCGACATTTGGATACTTGATATTGGTGTTTTGCTTTTGCAAGAAATGCTTTTTTTCCACCATTTTCCTTAAAATCAAAGATCGTTTGTCAAATTAGACAAATGTGGATACTAATAACAATGCCAACTCTTTTTGTGATTGGCCTCCATAAAAATGTTCTCCTTGTTAGGATACATGATAGTGATGCTTTGCATTCATAAGAAAAGCGTTTCTTTGCACCATTTTTCTTATAATCAAAGATTATCTATTGAATGAGAGAAACATGGAACCCCAAAAAGATCTTCATTCCTTTAGTGATTAGCTACTATAAACTTGTTCCCCACATTGGATACACCATATTGACATTTGGTTTCACAGGAAAAGCTTTTCTTTTGACCATTTCCCTTCAAATCAAAGTTTGTCCCTCGAATAAGAAAAACATGGTTACTCATTATACTCTCCACCTTTTTTGTAATTGGACTCCATGGACATGTTCTCAACATTTGGATACATGATATTAATTCTTTGCTTTTGCAAGAAAAGTTTTTTTCCACCATTTTCCTTATAATCAAAGATCATCCATCGAATGAGACAAACATGGATACTCGTAACAATCTCCACTCTTTTTGTGATTGGCCTCCATAATCATCTTCTCTATATTGGGTACATGATGTTGATGCTTTTTTTTCACAAGAAAAGCTTTTCTTTTTACCAATTCCCTTAAAATCAATGTTCATTCATGTAATAAGACAAATATAGATACTTGTAATAATCTCCAATATGTTGTGAGCGGCCACCATATACATGTTTTCCTCATAGGGATTCATGATCTTAATGCTTCGCCTTCATAAGAAAAGCTTTTCTTTCCACCATTTTTCATATAATCAACAATCATTCATCAAATAGGAGAAACATGGATACCCAAAATGATCTTCACTCTTTTTATGGTTGGCCACCATAAACATGTTCCCTAAATTGGGATCAACCATATTGACATTTGGTTTCATAAGCAAAGCTTTCCTTTTGACCATTTCCTTTCGAATCAAAGCTCATCCCTCGAGTGGGACAAACATGGTTAGTTGTTATAATCCCCACTTTTCTTGTAATTAGCCTTCACGGACATGTTCTCAACATTTGGATACTTGATATTGATGCTTTGCTTTTGCAAGAAAAGATTTTTTTTCCACCATTTTCCTTATAATCAAAGATCGTTCTTCAAATTAGAAAAACATGAATACTCATAATAATGCCCACTCTTTTTGTGATTAGCCTACATAAAAATGTTCTCCTTATCAGGACACATGATATTGATGCTTGGCTTTTGCAGGAAAAGCTTTTCTTTCCACCATTTTCCTTATAATCAATGATCATCCATTGAATAAGAGAAACATTGATCCTTCAAAAGATCTTCATTCTTTCAGTGATTAGCCACCATAAACTTGTTCCCCACATTGGATACACCATATTGACATTTGGTTCCATAGGAAAAGCTTTTCTTTTGACCATTTCCCTTCAAATCAAAGTTTGTCCCTCGAATGAGACAAACATGGTTACTCATTATAATCTCCACTTTTTTTGTAATTGGCCTCCACAGACATGTTCTCCACATTTGGATACATGATATTAATGCTTTGCTTTTGCAAGAAAAGTTTTTTTTCCACCATTTTCCTTATAATCAAAGATCATCCGTCAAATAAGATAAACATGGATACTCTTAATAATCTCCACTCTTTTTGTGATTAGCCTCCATAAACATCTTCTCCTTATTGGGGTACATGATATTGATGCTTTGCTTTCACAAGAAAAGGTTTTCTTTCCACCAATTCACTTAGAATCAAAGTTAATCTGTCAAATTAGACAAATATGGATACTCATAATAATCTTATTCTTTTGTGAATAGCCATTACAAACACGTTCTCCTTATAGGGATTCATGATATTAATGCTTCGTCTTTGCAGGAAAAGCTTTTCTTTACACCATTTTCCATATAATCAAAGATCGTGCGTAAAATGAGAGAAACATGGATACTCAAAATGATCTTATTCCTTCTATGATTAGCCACCATAAACCTATTCTCCACATTGGGATAAACCATATTAATATTCGGTTTCACAAGAAAAGTTTTTCTTTTGACCATTTCCCTTCGAATCAAAGTTCATCCCTTGAATGAAACGAACATGGTTACTTGTTATAATCTCCACCTTTTTTGTAATAGGCCTCTACGGACATGTTCTTGATATTTAGATACTGTAGACACCTTATTTTGTCCGGGCTAATTTGTAGCAATTTGTAGACACATTTAGATACTGTGTACATGGTTCTTATGTATCAATACAATGCTCTAACGTGCCAAAAATTTGAAATGTCCCTAGTTGTATCGATACAACATGTAGATGTACTGATACATAAGCCTCTGTATCGATACAGGACCTCATGTATCAATACTAGGCCATGCCAGGACCAAAACATGCATTCTGTAAAGCAATGCATTGATACATATCAACATGTATCGATACAATGGTTCATAGTATTGATATAATGGTTCATAGTATCGATACAATGTTCATTGTATCGATACCATCAAGGTTTTAGGACCAAATGTATCGATACATGCAAGCCATTTTCATGGTCGAGCATTTTTTACTCCTCCACTATTGATCCAAAACTCAATTTTAACTCGTTTCTTTGCATCAAGAAAGATTAAAACGCATGTCAAATTACAAATTTAGACTTTTAAATTAATCAAAACATTTTTTAAAGTCTAAATTGGATCAAAAGGGTCAATGTCATTCGATCACCCTACTCTTCCCTAGTTGTTGGCCAATGTCACCATCAGCCACCCTATTTGTTGGAAAATCATCTCAGCATTTAAACTAGCCACCCTATGCCCATCGTATTGCCAGCAAGTTGCTCCATACAGCGACCTTATAACCACCATGCTAACATCATTTTGTTCCCTTTGGAAAATGGCCAAAAACACCTTCAACTTAGCTTCAAAAGGCTGGTATAAATGGACCACTTCTATTTCAGTAGAAAAAGGTTAGATTACAGCTTGTTTTAGCTTCCAAAAACACATTCACACATTAAAAAAACCAAATCCTATAGCTCTTCACCCACCAGCCAAAAATAGCCCCAAAACACTCACTTTCAACCTCTACATATTCAAAAAATCAGCCTCATCCATGCCAAAACCAAAACCTCATTGTTTCTCCCTTTTTCTTGCATATTTACAACAAGGAAAAGAGGGAATTCAAGCCATCTCTGTTGCTCCAACTATTTGGCCAAAGTTGAAGTTTTGTTGGTACAACTTCCTACTCTATCACT
>JBBYHK010117366.1:0-39464 GCA_038382065.1 Adansonia grandidieri | reverse complement strand
TTTCTGATAAATAAGAGTTTGTTTCTACATACAGTTATTAGATTTTTTTTTTCTTTTTTAACTTCACGAAGGATTATCAATTGCCATATTTTAAACATGACACGATTGGATAAATAAAATTATAATTTTGATATATTAATAATTTATTTTGTATAAATTTTAATATATATATTTATATCGTATATAAAATATTTTATTTGTATGATATTTAAATAATCGTGTTTGAAATTATAAGTGCAGATGAAGTTAACACCCAATGGCTCAGTTTGGGCAAACGTTAAATATAAAACTCGATAATGGCTGATGAACAACTTATTAATTTAACATTGGCAGTAATATAATAAACTCTTTAATCTTTTACAGATTTTTCATTAACAGTAAAAAAAAAAAAAAGAAAAAAAAGTTAAATCATTGAATTAAATGAATAGTTGATCGTTTTCATACTTGATTATGATGGATCCTTTGAATTTTTTCTCACTTTTTAGACATTGTAGAAGACAAACAAATTTGAAAGAGTTAGGGAGGGAGATCAAATCATAGTATTAGACCAGCAGATTTTTGTATAGAAAAGATGGAGACTCACCAACTTTTAATGCACTTTATTATTGCGTGATCAGATCTAAGTTAAGTTAAAAGTACTTAAGATTAATTAATTTCGGGATTTAGTTTAATTGGTTCATACATCTAGTAGATTTAAGATTTGAATTTTATCATCGACAATCTCTTTCGTTATTCCCAAGAATAATGTGTTATGTGAAAATGAATATTTTTATGCAGATGATATGAGATTTTTGGTTTTTTTTTCGAATTATGACATTCTTTCTCATTTTAACCAAGATTCATTGTCTTCACTAGTATATAGCTTATACCTCAGAGCCGATTTTGATATCAAATGTCACAATCCATATCAACCTATTAGACATTGTTCACTTTAACCCGTTGAATTTTAAGATTTTATCCAAAATACACTTCACAAATTAAAGGATAATGTGAACACTTATATACCCAATCAAACTTTATTATATTGCTGATATGCCTCTCTAGACCAAGATATTATGGCTGAAATGTGAGGTTGGTAGATTTTGCGATTCTAAACGCAGATTAAGGCACCGAAAGGCCAGATTGAAACTGTGTGAAGAAAAATAATAAATGTGTGCAGTTGAATCATTTAAAGAACAAATCCTATCTCAGATTTTTAGGTTTATTGGAGCAAATAGATGAGATTAGGCCGTGAATGAATGTTAAACAAAAGGGCTATTATTAATATTATCAAGCAAACATGCATGCTAATAAACATACAAGCAAAATCATAATTTAAGCGACCTGCTTGGGACCAAGAAATTCCAACCCTTACAAAGGAAAAATGACCATAAAAATCCCCACCAATGCAACTTGAAAAGTCTCTCAAATTCTCTCTGATAATGCATGTTTAGCCCCTTGGCAAATTATCATTGGTGCGTTATTTAGATTATTTCCCCCAGAGTGCCAAGTCTAATCCACCTTTATTGAACTACTTAGAAACTAAATGACTTTGACATGCAAACTTAGCTAACGGTAGCCATAGATAGACCTCCATTGATCCACATCACACAAGCTTACATTGCTCAGTCTTCTCAGCTGGAGCTTATTTTTCGACCTTCTCCTCAGTTTCAGCTGCTTCTTCCTTGGCAACTTCCTCTTTGGGTGCGTCAAACGGAGCCTCTGGTTCTGGCTCTGGTTCTGGTTCTGGTTCTGCCACCGCCTCCTTGGTTTCTTCGACAGTTTTCTCAGTCTCCTTGCAATCCTCGACGACTGGCTCCTGTTCTGTTTCCTTTGGAGTTTCATCTTCTTTCTTCTCGACTTCTGGCTCTTCAGTGACGACAACCTCAGACTCTTCGACCACCTCCTTGGTTTCAAATGAGGGGGCTTCAGGCTCTGGAGCCACTGTTTCTTCAGATGCTGTTGCTGCTGCAGGCTTTGTTGCTTTCTTTGGCTCTCCAGCAACAGGTTCTTGAACCTTGATTGATTCTTCTTCAGTTTTCTCCTGATCACAAGCTGCATTTTGATCCGATACAACCTACAAAACACATCAAAAAAGAAAAGACATATTTATTACCTATGTTACTGGGATATTCTAACTTGAGTGTTGGATACAAGTATATATTTAATATGGATATATTCAATTTTCTCTAAATTTTTTCATGAAGAGTTCTTCGAAGATTATTATCTCTGTACCGATGTTCAAAAAAGTGTTTGATATAATTATTTTTTTTAAAAAAGGTCAGAATAACATAGTTTATTGCTGAATCATTTATTAGAGGATCAGAATCAAGTTTCTAAAAGATGAAATCTAAGAGGAAGAGTCATAAGAAATGGGATTTCGATTAGATAATGAATGTCAAGAATCAAGATCATAATTTTCATATTCAACTATTCTACTTAGCTGCACCTATAGAACAAGATCAGGTGACAAATAAGGTATTAAAAACAACGATCTGCTACTGAACACAAAGGAATTGATAAACCAAAGCTCAAATGGACGTAATAACTGGAATTCAATACCTCTCCAATAGCCATAGGATTCCAAGGAAGTGTAATTAGAACTAAAAAAAAAGTTGGAAGAAACAAACAGATAAAGAATGGTTTGAGTTATGCATAGACGATCAAAGAGAGTGGCTTATACAGAGGCCTATAGGCCTAAAATTTTATATGAGAGAGAGAGAGAGAGAGAGAGAGAGAGGGTGTTGGTGGGTATGTTACTTGGATCCGAGTTTTAGTGTCAAATATATTAAATTTTTTTTAAAATTTTTATATATTTAAAAGATTGATCATATTAATTTATTTAATTTTAAATTTGTGTTTGACATAAATATCGTACACTTTTAAAAAACATGAAAACTAGGTAACATAGGTGGTGTGTGCAATTGATCAATCTTTGGAATTCGACATCTCATCTAACTGATTACAAGGTAATTGGCATGTTTCGCAATAATGCTAAAACTCTGCCTTGGGGATGAGGTTATGCTATTTTGGATTTCAACTTCTCGTAAACATTTCGATTGTGGTTAATCGGGTTGGAAATAAGTCCAGAATATAAGTATTTATCTCACACAAATATTTTTAATCTTAAAAAATTTTAAAATATTTAAAAAATTATATTTCATAATTATATTTAAATATATGTAAGACAAATATTAAACACGAATACCTTTAAAACTAAAAAAAAATGTGGGTAATATAACCTTTTACAGTCAGGGTTGGCTATAACCTAATTATCAGCCATTCATATTACTAATCCCCCCCCCCGGCATTCTGGTAGCTTTACCATTCAGTTACAATTAGTTAATTGTTATTAATGGAAATGTTGGAACTATTATTTAATAATAAAATATTTATATTTAAATTTAATTATAAAAATATTTTTTAATATTTTAACATTATTTAAATCGGTTCAGATTTAATTTAATTTAAATTTAAATAAAAAATTCAAATAATAATTTAATCTATTAATAGATCTACTGAATTTAAAGAGACCCTTTTCATTCTTGGACCAAATGCAGTTGGGCAACTCAATACTTGACGTAGAAACATCGGCCGATCAATGCAACAAAAGGATGCAATCAATGGGTTATTATTTACACGAAAGAAACGAATCAAATAGGTTACTTGAACCATGACCTTTTGGTTTAAGGGAATCGTGAAGCGGTGGTATCGATACTGGTTAAGGGTTTAAAAATGAAAATATATATATATATATATATATAATTATCATAGTATTTTTTAATTCCGGAAAAGTGATTAATCAACCATCAATTTTTTTTTTTGGAAAAAAAAAATTATCTTTAATGACGGGCTATAAGTACCTTTTTAACTAAATCCTCGGTTTTGAACTGAAAATTCTTTCTAAGTATGAGAGGGAGGCTATGGGATGAGAGCCTAATGAGGCAAACCCTTGATGAGGCATTTTGATGACAGACAAAATACTACGACGTAGTCATGGGAGGGTTTGAAGTTGAGCTAATTTGGTAATTTATATATTTATATTATATTTATGTATATATATATTAAAATTATTGTATTTATTTATTTCTTTTATATAACTTTGTTTAAGAATTTTTTTATATTAAACGTGTAAACATAAATTTAATATAAGTTATTAAATATATCAAAATCTCAAATAAAAATAAAATATATATGTATTGTACTTGAGCACTTGGGTTAACGGTTAATATATTTTTTCTCAACCTGATGATTAAAGTTCGAATCAAATCTTAAAAGTTGGTGCGTATATATGTATATATGCATATTAAAAATATCTTATTAATTATATTTAAATATATTATGCTATATTTATTACACTATATGCATCCTTATTAAACGTGGATGGTTTTGTATGGATCTAAAATTATCATATTTAGACTTCTTTTGCAATTCTAAAGTGAATTTTTGTGCTTCGCAATGCTGTGATTAGGGAGAGCAAAATACAATCTACTTTGTAGATTTTACCTTGATCCGCTCTAAATAAATTTTTTTTTTTAAAAGTTGAGATGAACCGGAGTGGGGTGGCTTTAGTAAATATTTTCTTTTTCCCTCTTAATTTTTTAAAATTACTATTTTACTCCTAAAATATTTTACTTATACCTTTTATATTTTTAGTATATATATTAGATACACCTACTAAAATAATATATATATATATATATATATATGAAACAATATGAATGTTTCAGATTTTATATGTACTAAATAATTATATACATATATATATTAAAATTATATTCACGAATAAATTATAATAAATTTTTTAAAATTAAATTAAAATTATTAATAAAAAATAAAAATTATTATAAAATAATTATAAATATAATCGACGTAAATAAATATGAATATTGAAAATATTTACATAAAAACGGAGCGGAAATAAATAATGTTCGACTCCACCTTGCTTTATTATCACCCCAACTTGTGTCGCACGCCACCGGTCAAGATTTTCGGGCGGATGGTAGTCCAGTAAGCCCCCTATGGGCCTCCTGCAAATGAAGGATGATTCTGTAAGTTGGAACATGAACATGCAAAATAAATGTTGTTTGGGCTGTTGGGTAGGTTCTTTTTGGTCTAAATCCAATACAATCTATCAAAAATACACTCCATTAAAAAGTCCAAAGTCATTCGAATATACCCAACCGAAGCATCCTAAGCCACCAGTTACACTAGTCTAATTCATAAAATCAAAACATGTGATGAGGCCATTGTGATTGAGACGTGTATCGTATTTATTTATTATTTGTGTTATTTTTTAATTTTATGTTATGTTTATCTAATATTACGAGGTTTTGCTACTTGTACAGAGGAACCAACAGTCAAACGTGCAACAATCAATGCAATTAGGGGAGCAATTAAGAGCAAGTATTCCATTAGTTTGATTCTAACATTATATAAATCGAATAAACTTAAAAAATTGATTGAATTAATCTAATTAAATTGATTAATTAAGTCGACTTAGTTGATTTTAACTATGTAAAACATAAATTATTTATATTATCATATAAAAATTATGATATATTATATATTATATAATTTTAAATTATTATATAAATATATTCTATTTACATTATATATAAAATATTATTAAAATTGAAGTTAAAAAGAGTTGGTTAATTCGCTCCATTTAATTATCAATTTTGAAAAGAGATAATCAATAAAACTAATGGATTAATTTCAAAACTGAATAAATTAAATCGGATTAAGTAAATTTCATCAATTCAATATATTATATTCGCTCAAACCGATTAATACTCACGGCCATAATTTCAGGCTGTCTTTCTCTGATATTCTAACGAGCTCTCCTTGACCCAAGCTCTGCCCTCCATGGCTGTCAACTGTAACTCTCTCCATTTGTTAACTTCCAGGATTACACTTATTTCGGATCACCAGATGACCATTTCTCAACCCTTTCAAAGTTTCAACAAATTAACAGCTAATTACAGCCAATGACCCAAGACCATAACAAAAACTACCCTACACTTTGTTTTAGCCATTGTCTCCCTTCATAGATTTGAGTTTTTCAATAAAGAAAAAGCAACTAGACAAGGACCAATCGTTGCAGACATGTCTTTCGCATGTTCTTTAGCTGACAACTGTAGTAGTTAGCAATCTCGTTTTTGACATTTCTTTGTCACTTTTTGCTGTTTTTTAACAGCTTTTATTTGATGATTAGTTGATGTCTTTGGTCATTGGAGCTGGTCCCAAAGTTCCAGTAACATGGAGTTCGATGATAATAAGGATGGGGCTGCTGAGAAAAAGACGACGACGACCCTTCCTCAAGAGAGTGATGATGAAGGTGGAAATGGGATTGGCAGCCGACAGATGAGTGAATCTTCGTTTTATGCAACTGAGGATGATGATAACGATGATGAACATCGCAACACTTTACAATTGGGTCCTCAATGCACTCTCAAGGAACAGCTTGAGAAGGACAAGGTTCATTAATTTGTTTTCAACAATGCCCATTACAATTTAAGATATTCATGGGAATAGAAAACTGTCTTTGATTTAATTTAAATTTTTTTTTTACAATTTTTTAATTTAAGACAGAATTTAAGTCGACCAACTTATAATAAAATAAAAGATTTTTAAGATAAGAAGATAAAAAAATAAATTTCCTTTCTATTTTAGATTTAACTGTATCATTCTTAATCTAATAGTATTAAGAATAAATATTATCCTAAAATTACACATCATTTTAACTGACTATTAAAAATAATTTTTCTTTCTTAAATCTTTTAAAAATAATTTTTTTATTATTTAAAATCAATTATTAATTATTCTTAATTTTTTTAAATTTTTTAAAGCTCATAAATCCGAATTACTATTAAAAAATAAAAAAATTATTTTTATATAAATATTAATATAGCTTGGCTCGACCTTTTTGGGACTAGTCCGAATAAAAAAATTATCAACTTAAACCACTTTAGATCGTATAGGCAACCTAACCCCTAAAAGAAGTCTAATCACAATTACATGCATGCACAGAATTTTCCCTTTTTAACTATTATTATTCAATGTTGGCAATCGTTTAGGATGATGAGAGCTTAAGGAAATGGAAAGAGCAGCTTCTTGGAAGTGTTGATATCAACAACATTGGAGGTATACTGATCATTATTTTGAAAGCTAGCCTTGCAGAATTGAAAGCTCTTAATTTTCTTTTCCTTCGATCAGTTAATTTACATTTTAAATCATTAAATTTAATATTAATTTTAACATAGGTTAAAAATCTTTAATTTTAAAAAAATTACATCATAAAAGTTTTACTATTAATAAATTAAGATACTTATGCTTTTTTTGTTAAGTAATTTAAAAAAAAAAGTTATCTCAACATACATACATGACTTACTTTTTACATCTTATTGAGATAATATTTGGTAAAATATGCATTATATACATGCTAAGTTAGTTTTTTTATTACAATTATTCAATTAAGTCAACGTAAATAATTAATTTATTAATAATAAAGCTTAATAATGTTTCTTTCTATATTTTTTTCTAAACTTTCATTGTCAAATGTTGTTGCCATGATCAACTGGTTTTCACATTTTAAAGCTTCCGATGTAATTCAATTGTACATTTGTATGTCCTACCTTATCCGAACTTAAAGTTGTATGTCACTTAAGGATACGTGCTTGACGTCCACGATTTTTATATTTAAAGAATTATGCCTATAAATTTATGTTTGTATATATATATATATATATATGTATGTATAATCAAATATAGGTAGTAGATATGGTTATTTTAGAAAAAAATAAGGGTACGAGAAAAAACCAATCACCCAGGTCCCTGCACATGTTTCGATATTGTTACTTTTTGAGTTATTCGATGTATATTAGAAAATAAGTATAAAGATATAATTTTTTAAATACATAAAAAAATTTTAAAAAAATTAAATATATCCGTATTAAACGTATACTTGTATCTAAGTCTGACCCAATTGCTTTTTTCAAGTGGAAACATTTTGACCTGTTCAATATAAATCATGATAGCTTAATTATTTGTGAATTCAGTGCGAAACAATGTTAACAGATGGAATTTTTATGCACCAATTCTTGTAGAAACTTCGTCAATCACTAGATTTTATGATTTTTTTTTTTTTCCAATTTCAGCTGATATTTTGAAATGTATAGCATTTTCTACTGCCCTGGTGCTTGTAATTTATATATTTTAAACTGTCATTTGTTGAGAATTCTATAATTTAAAGTATACTTTAATCATTATCTAACTTTTTTGTTTTAAGTTATTCTTATTTTTTCAAAATATTCGTATATTTGACACATATTTGAATATGAGTATAGGGATATGATTTTTTAAAAAAATTTTAAATACATAAAAATTTTTAAAAAATTAAATATACTTATGTTAGACATATATATATATGTATAATATTCATACCCGAGTTCAAGTAACATAGGTTTTAAGGAACTAATAGGCATTTCCTAAACAAATCGTGCATTCCTTGAAAAAGTTTTTTTCCCCTCCTTTTTATTTGCAGAAACACTTGAACCAGATGTTAAGTTCCTTAGTGTGGCAATCGTCTCTCCTGATAGATCTGACATAGTTCTTTCAATTCCTGAAGATGGAAAGCCTCAGGGCTTATGGTTTACATTGAAAGAAGGTAGCCATTATCGCTTGAAGTTCTCATTTCAAGTTAGCAACAACATTGTATCTGGTCTCAGGTACACTAATGCTGTTTGGAAAACTGGTGTCAAAGGTAAGCTTCTTATTGTAATAATTCTTGCAAAAAATTTTTGAAGATAAAAATTGAAGGTGTTCATAGGTTAAGTTTAGATTGAGCTCCAACTTTAAATGATGAAATCAAAGTGTGGTTCATTTTTTAAATGGTCTTTTTTTACGTAAATTTATTTTCGAGCATAATTTTTTAATTTAAATCCTCTTATGTATTAGATGACCTTCAAATTTGATTGAGATTCAACCCACGAATACTTCTAATAAAAACGCTTAAAAGTCTGCCTGGAAATGAAATTTTTTTTTTCTTTTTAGTTTACAGCACAAAAGATATGATTGGAACTTTTAGTCCACAGCTACAGCCTTATACACATGAAATGCCAGAAGAGACTGCCCCTTCTGGTTATTTTGCTAGAGGATCATACACTGCAAAATCAAAGGTTTGTTGATCAACCAAGTTGTCTTTACCGTGCTTCAACTCCTTTTTTTTTTTTGAAATATTCATATTTGATGCATGTGTTATAAGGATATTGGATGAGTATAACCCTCCAATGACTGCTCAAATGCATGGAAAAACTTTAAAAGAAAATGAAATATACTTATATCGAATACATACTCATATTCAAGGCTCACACCCAAGTTTGAAAAACATAACCACTTTATGATATCATTGACATTCTTCCCTCCACAATATATATATATATATATATATGTGAGCCTCTATTTCTATTTGAAGCTTTTACATAGTTTTCCTCAATGTGGATGATGATGTCGATAATCTCTAACTAACTTAATTTATAGTTATATTGCTCGGAACTTTTTATTAATTTTTTTTTGAAATATTCATATTTGATATATTTTTTATGTGAATATGAATATCCAGCCCTTTAACTCTATGAAAAACTCAAAAAAAAAAAATTGAATATACTTACGTGACACGTCTACTTTATATCCAATGTACAATTCGACTTCGAATAACATATAATTAATTATTTATAGCATGGTAGTAACTGCAAGTTGACTTAGTTGTTTCTCTTTGTTTCAGTTCCTTGATGATGATAACAAGTGCTACTTGGAGATTAACTATACTTTTGACATCCGGAAAGACTGGGCTGCTCTTGAATAGACAACAACCTAGTGACCCTTGCTTCACTCCATATTCTTAATTACACCTATCATAAATATACATATATATATATATATTCATCTAAAGTTTTTCGACCTTTCAGATAATTTTGAACAGCTAGTTTTCTTGAGTATCTTCCCACAATAAAGGCTAGTGAGAGAAAATATTTCACTTGGCAAAGGTTTATTAATTTATGAGCAAAGTTTTTAGCATTTGTTAGAGACATTTTGATAATGATCACGTCTAGAACTCTAGATATTGTTCTTGTTTCTATTCATATGTTCTATGTGCATATATATATATATATATATATATATAAATGAGTAAGTTAACTATTTTTTTAAGTTCTAATCATCAAACTGCTCTACATATTCATGTTCATTGATTGTGATTTGTAAAGGAAAAAACCATGCAAATGATTGGATTTACAATAGCAGAAAGCAGATCAAGTAATGAGCTTCATCCTAAATCCTAACATCCAAAATTTTGAGACATTAATGAATTCGTATAATTTTATATTATATTTTAATTATTTATTTTTGTTATATTTATATAATTATGAGTCCACTTTATTTCGGATCTTATATCTATTCATACCACACTTAATATAATATCTTTAAATTGAGGGAAACCTATGTCCAAGAATTACATAGTGATTTGAGTTTTACTATTCTTTAATTCAATTCATTAAAAAAAATAGTAGAAACCCAAATTAAAATTGTTAAGAATATTTTCTAACAACTTCAATGAAAAACCAATCAATCGACAAATCCCAACTAACCTACAAAATAGAGATATATATATATATATATATATATAAAAACAAAAATCTGCTTTAACATATCTGTATAGATACTCTTTAATTGCTTAAAATTTTTTTATATTAAATCAATTATTTTTCTAAAATTTAAAAAATATATAATAATTATATATTTTTTAAACTTTAACGAATTTTTATAAACATCTATAAAACAAAATATTGGACTATATCGTGCTTCGAATGAAAGACAGTTGCAGAAGCCAGCCTCGGAGTTTGGACTGTCTCTCCCCTAATTATTTCTTTATTAGAAGAAAAAAGGGTGCGAGAGCATGCAATTGAAAACATTGTTAGCTCTGAAAAACCTGGCACGCACTTAACGAAGTTTTTGATCGATTGAAAGCAGTTTAAGCACGCGTCTCACTTTTTCTCGTAGAAAAAGGTGCGTTGAATGAGGGCAAAGTTTTGAGAAGGTCAAGACCCCAAACGTTTAATCAAAGTGCCAGCGTGAAACGGCAATGCCAGCTGCTTTTGTCTCGTTCAATCTAGTATTAGGATTATAGTTGCGAACGTAGAAATAGATGGATAAGTAATAGATATTGATATTTATATTTAAAGAAATTTTAACTTTAGATCTCAATCATTTTGATTTTTAATTGTATTTGTTTGGTATAAACATCTGCCTTTTGTTAGGTCATCTTGGAAATATAGTATTAAAACATTATACAATTTCTTAAATCATATGAATTACCATAAATATTTCAAAAATTCTGCTTAAACAGCAATTTTGAATTTATATCCATGAATTTCATTTTTTGATGAAACTAAATGATGATCCTTTTGTTAGAAAACTCTAATTGATTGATAAGATTATCAAACTGTCAATCACTTGGGCCTTTGTCAAAGTTGATTAGATATCTTCACAAGAGGAATTAGAGTTATTGATGCCTTGGATCAGCCTCAGATCCATCCAATAAAAAATTGCTCTCCTAAAAACAGGTTTTTTTTTTATCTAATTAAACTTAAAATCGATTAGTTCGATCGATTTAATTAATTTTAATATTTTAAAAATAAATTATTTATATTATTATATGCATAATTATGGCATATTATATATTATAAAATATAATAGAAATGATATTATATGATATTAAAATATTATATAAATATATTTTATTTATATATATATGTAAAATATAACTAAAAATAAAATTAAAAGGTTAGTTCGATCTATTTGGTTATCAATTTTAAAAACTACTAATTGACCGAAGTAATCGAATAAATCATTTTTCATAATTGATTAATCTCAAAATTGAATAAACCAAATCGAATTAACCAAATTTGATTGGTTTAGTCAATTAAATCGATTCAAACTAATTAATGCCCACCCCTAGATACAACAAAGAGAAGCTATGTTATTAAAATATTTTATTTTTTAAAAATTAATTGTATTCAATACTTATATCTAATAATAAAAATTAATTGTATCCAATACTTATATCTGATACATACTTTTATATCGACAGAAATGTATATCAAATGTAACAAAAACTTTTAAAACATTAATGCATTCATATTGAATATATATATATATATGTATCCCAAAATTATCGAAATCTGAATAATATAAATAAAAAGGACGTGATAAGCACAAGATTGGTGTCCCAAGGGATTACAAATCTTCTTAATAGAAAAGTGAATAAGAAAGCCTACCTTACATGGTCCTCTTTCCTAAAAAGAATTATCAAACAAAAAATGCATTATTTTTCCTCGCACTAAAAAAAGAACACCCCATATTAAGTAATATATATATATATATATTATATATATATATATTTCAATTTTTCCGGTCTTTGTTAGTATTTTGTTAATTTCTTGCACCTACCATTTCCTTAAACGCCAACAAGCTGGTAGTACCACCCCACACGTTGTTTTTTTGTTTATGTCTTCCAACTTACAAGCAAAAAAATCCGATCTATAAATAGCTTAACTCAGCTTATTTATTCCAATCTGCTACATTGACATCCGAATGCGCTAAACTTTCTGTCTGAATTCCTCCTAGTCAGTTTAGTGTCGTTTCAAGTGTCTGCTCTCGTTGAAATTTACACTTTTGCGTTAAGTTCCTTTCTTGAGTTTTCTAGTGATCCATTTTCTTTCATGTTAAATGAACGTCAGTTAAATCCAGATCTTTTTTTTCATTTTTTTTTGCCTTTTGTTGATGAAACATTGTGTGGATATTTCTTTTCTTTATTGGTAAAACAAAGTTGGCTTTCGGCCATTTGCAAAGGTCAAATGCAAAGTGAAAATTAGATTTTTGATCTTGTTTTTGGTGATTATTTGGGGATTTGGTTAGGTTTTACTTTTTCTGACTAAGCTCGAGAACAAGAAAAAATGGAACTTATTAATGAATTCAGTTCATGTTTCTTGGCCCCATATTTGGATGTCAAATGTAAGTGCATTGTCTTATATCCTGCTTTAAGCTTTTTGTCTTAATTATGGTTAGCATGCAGTCTGATTATTTGCTTTATTGGATGAGCTAATCAAGATCTTGTTTTTTATTACTTTCCCATCGTTGCAGAAAGTTGGAGATTTTGGTTGTATTTAAGGTATATGTTGCTTACTCTTTTTTTTTCTTGAAAAAACGTTAGGCACGTATTTAAACCTAGACATAGAGATACGATTTTCGAATACTTAAAAATATTAAATATAATTATGTTGGATATATACCCGTATTTAACACTTATATTCGAATAATTAAACAAAGCAATACTTGTTTTATACATAACCCTGAGATTCTGATCCAGATTGTGGGAAGGGGTTTTGATCTTAAGGATTTTTTTATTAGTATTTTGTTTATAATTTAGATTTGTTGGATTTTTTTATGTTTAGCTGCAATGTTAGTTGCCAATGATTTGATTCTTGAAGGAATTTAAAGAGCGGCCACTACCGTAGCAGAACGAAATTTCTGGGGTAAAAAATGGACTTTTACAGGATTTTTATGATTAGTTGTTCTATATTGCTCTTGTGCTCCCCATTGGCATATAGTCAAGCTGCTAGTCCTCCTGCTCCGGCTGCGACGAGCTCAACTCCAACACCGGCACCAGCACCAGCACCAGCACCGGCATATGTAAACCTTACTTATTTGCTCTCAGTGGCTGGTCCATTCCACACTTTCCTTGACTACCTTGAATCAACTAAAGTAATTGACACCTTCCAAAACCAAGCCAACAACACCGATCGAGGCATCACAATTTTCGTACCGAAAGACAATGCTTTCAAGGCTCTTAAGAAGCCTTCTTTAGCCAATCTGAGTAATGATCAGCTCAAATCAGTCATCCTTTTCCATGCCTTGCCTAAATACTATGCACTTGCAGACTTCAATGACATCAGTGCTGAGGGCCCTGTTAGTACCCTTGCTGGTGGCCAATTCACTTTGAATTTCATCTATGATTCTGGGACCGTTCGCCTCGATTCAGGGTGGACCAAAACGAAGGTTACAAGCGCTGTGCATTCTACTGATCCGGTTGCGATCTATCAAGTAGATGAGGTGCTTCTTCCGGAGGCTATTTTCGGCACTGACATACCTCCAACTCCCGCTCCAGCACCAACTCCTGATGTTAGCCTAGCTGCTGATACTCCATCTACTGAATCCAAAGAAAATGGTTCTTCACCATTTTCTCCACCTTCAACTTCATCATCTCATAGGATTATGAACTTGGGCTTTTGGAGTCAGTTGGTTTCGGCAGTCTTAGGTGGGTGGGTGATTTTGAACTATGTTACTCCGACTTTTCATTTTTTTTTTTTATATATTCGAATCTAACACTCATGACCGACACATATTTAAATACGAAGGTTTGAGATAAGACTTCATTTTAGGTCTAAGTTATGTTCAATGGGGGCAACGATTGGGGTTTCTCAATTTACTTTGATTTTTAAAGCCATTTTTTCATTTATATGTTATTATGTGTTAAGAATGTGAGTTCTTGTGTTATATTTAACCATTTAAATTTATATGACATTTTGCCTGAATCTATATATTTGTTTCTATATTATTCTTTTGTTCATTGTATCATAGATCATCTCCTGTATAAGCATGCGAAATTCAACCTCTATTTGCTTAGCTTCCTACCATTGTCGTTAATAGAACTCAGTCAAGATCAAGAATTTAAAAAAGGTCACGGAGGCATTTTCAATTGCATTGCATTGCATTTATTGCAGTTGTGAACATAATGAACATTGTAACAATCAATCGTGATAAAATATCGATTATAATATTGATAATGGAAGGTGTCAAAGTCATTAAATAATAACCGTAGCATTGCATTGTAACCGCTATTTGAATCATTGATCAAGATAATAAGCAAACTCATACTTGTGATTGAAAATATATTGAATACTTCAAAAATATATATATAAAATAAGAGCAACATAAACTATAATTGCCAAATAATACTAGCATCTAAGAGCTTTTCATTGATTTCACAATTCTTGTATTTAACAACTATAAAACACAAAAATCAGACCAAGATCATTCATCATTATCCTCCGTATTCTTTTGACACTAAAATCAATTATTTTCAAAATATAAAAAATTATCTTAAAAAATTTATGAATTAAAAAATCATCTTTAATAATTATTTTTTAAAACAATTTTTAAAAATTTTAAAGACGAAATTTATTACTAATATTATTAAATTTAAAATAAAAAATATTTTTTGATTATACTTTTATTTCATTCCTAAACATTTTTTATTCTGTAGCGTAATTAAACCATGAGATACACCTCCCATTGGCAACTTCAAAACCAACATCAGGCAAATATTAGAATTTCATGCTATTTTCACATTTTCCCATTGTGATAGTAATAATTGAATATCGACTTATGTCCTAGTGGGTATTCTTTGATTTATCTTTTATATTTTGAACTTAGACAAGGATATCTAGTTAAGTGAGCTTGTAATGCCTCAATTATATATGGGAAAACTCCAAAGATTCATTAATGATATTATATATATATATATATATATATATAAACTTATCTTTGTGAGATGCTTTTTGTAGGATAAAAGTATGAAATTTTTGAATCAAAATAAATATTTTCTCATGGATTAAGTATGCATCTCGACATTTCCAGCATAAAAATACAAAGTATCATATCACAAGTAAAACTTATTTAGTTCTGTAATTTAATCTGACGTTCATGACAAAGAGCACATGAACACTTGACATTCTAAGGCACGAGGCTTCAAATGAAGTTTACGATCACCTAAATATTACTCCGTATTATTAGGATCTTTAAGACTACATTATCCCCATAATTGTTCCTATTCAAAAAGTGAGGATTTTTTTTATATGAAATTATACAATAAAATAATTTTAGAGTTTAGCTCAATTGGTTTGTACTGTTATCTATATGATGTAATATCTAATAAATTCGAGATTTGATTTTTAATATTTAGTTACATTCTCTTCTTAATTTTTAAACTAAGATCTTCCTAAAATTACTAGAAAATCATGTCGATACTATTACCAATACTATAATAGTTGAGCAAATGAGGTGATATATCTATTTGTATTAAGAAATAGGCCATGATAAAATTCATGAATATATAGAGTGAATATGTACATAAAATTTATAAAAAATGTTAATATATGTCTAGTGATAATGATTAATATAATGTTTAAAAATTAAAATTCATGAATTATTTTTATTTTAAATTTAATAAAAATTATGCATTAAACAAAAATTTGAATAATAATTAAATAGTATTTAGTTAGTTTTACATGCATTTTATTACTTAATTTATAGCAATTTTAACAAGTGTCATTAAGATACTCTCAAAATTATTCATATAGTTAGGCTCAACTTCGAAATAGTTAGAGTCTAATGTAACTACCGGATATTTAACTGTCTTGGATAAAAAAATTTATTCATGTAGTAAACTCGAAACTTAATTCAGTTGATTCATATAATAATTCTTGAAAGGTAACATTTAACAAGTTTAAACTTCGAATTTTAATATCTTTAACCCTTTCCTTGTCCCCAGTTTGTGACCTCCTATATATTAAAAAAATTTATTGTGTAGTAAATATATAAAATTTTCATATTTAATTCATATTATAGTTTGATTCACAATTTTTTTTTTAAACTTGCACGTTATTTATTTATTTATTTTTCAAATCTTGCACTTTATATTTGTGCATGAATAATGCATAGATATAATATTTTCCTTATACTAAATCAAGAATATTGAATATTGAAGAAAAGATTGGGGAAGAAAAGGTAAAGCATATGTTGATACAATCATAGGAAATGGAAAAATGAAAGATTGAAAAGTCAACAAATTAATCCTCCGGCGTAATGCAAGCCGTATAATTTTGAAAGCAGCCGTTTCCCTCCGACACGTTCTTACCAAAGACCAATGCTGGCCTATTTTCTCATAATTTCTTGTTTGAAAAATGTTCACCTTAATTATTTATTAGGTTCGATGAACGAGTGCTTATAAATACAGATTAAAAATAATTAAATTATTATAAATTTTTTTAATTGGTATTTATAGGTATCACATGAAAATTATTTACTTATTATTTATTTTTTTAAAGAAATATGAAAAATTTTGGACGGCTACTTTGTCTATCCATTGAACACCTTTATTTATATTAAATAATGTATTTAAATTTAAATTAAAGTTAATGGTTTTTTGGGTATAATTTATAAAATTAAGAACTTATTTAGTTATAAATTAAAGATTGAGAGTTTATTTGGATGTAATAAAATATAAGGGGCTTAGCTAAATAAACTAGAAAATTCAATGTTTTTTAATTTTTTAAAAATAAAAAATATTAAAAAAAATCTTTGAATTTTACTATTTTATTTAGATAAAGCTAATAAGCCCTTGTTTCAAATGATAGGTTGATTAATGTTTAGACTTGTCTATCAGTTGGGTTATTTGTTTAAGCTAGGGCTTGAATTACTATTTAATAATAAAAAATATTTTTATACAACTTTAATTATAAAAATATATATTAATATAAAAATAATTTTTTTTTTATTTTTTATAAATTTATGAATAACAATTCAGGCTTCCAAGTCTTGCAAGAAATTTGAAAAAAATTTTTGTTGCAGCCTAGTTTGGCTCTTGGATATTTCTATTTATGTTAAATGTTGTATTTAGGTTTAAATTAAATGTTTTGAGCTTTCTTGAGTATAATATAAAGATTAAGAGTTTATTTAGGAACAAATTAAAGATTGAGAGTTTATTCTATTGTAATAAAAGTACAAGGACTTACTTAAATAAGTAATAAAGTTTAAGAGTTTTTTTTAATATTTTAGGTTTAATATGTTACTTTTTAGTGAATTTAAAAAATAATGTAATAATTATTTTTTTTCATTGTATAAGCAACATTATTAGATGTTGGTTAATATTTTTCGATTATTATTTAAAGAAAAATTTTGCATTTAATGCATTATTTTTATTAAATTTAAAAGAAAACAATATAGTAATTACATATTTTTCTCTAAACATCATTTTAAAATGGCACTGATTAATATTTTATCCAATTTATTAAGTATTTTATTAACAAAGTTCCTAAAGCATTTACTAATTAAAATTAGTTCAGTTAGTATTATAAATAAGGTTTGCTGACATGTACTTTTAGGTTATTTTTGAAGGATAACTAATATTTTATCTATAGAAAGATCATTGTATTAAATTCAATAATTGATAATTAATTGGATGATTTTTTTAATATAATAAAAATTATAACTTATTTGGTATGATAATTTTTAAAAAATGTTATTAAGGCCCTTGTTAACAAAATCGGTTTATTACAAGTAAGAAGAAGATTTGTTTTATTTTAATCATGGAGAAAACAGATTTAAAGCACATTTCCACTCAAGCTGAAGTTGAATTAATAACAAAAGGAGTAGAGTGTTCAAAATTAATCATCTCTTCAAAAGAAAAAGAAAAGAAAAATTAAGAAATTAAGAAGGAAATTAGGTAAATTTGATGTTACTTAAGAGTTGAAAAGTCAAAAACAATTGAAGGAAATTTTAACATGTTTGGTTTCCAAACTAACCTACTATTTCTTGACTTATATGCTCATGTTAGCATGAGCTAATACTTTTTCTTTTTTAAATTTATTTTAATTGTATTTAAATTATCGTGTTACATTTATTACATTGTTTTTATATTTATTAAATGTATCGTATTCATATATTGTATTTAAAATTATCGAATTTAATTTTAAAAATCGAAAGGTTTTTTCTTTTAATGAGTTCAAAATTCTTCAAGATGAATTCAAACTTTTAGGAAGTCATTTGGCTTTATGTCACCAAACAAAACTTAAAGAGAAAGAAAAAGGAAAGCCAATATATAATTAAAGAAGATAATTTTCTAGATGGCCATGACTGAACCATATGATAAAATAATAAAAAAAAAACTTCAATTAATGTCATTAAACATTATCACTGCCAAGAAATCCAAGATTTCTTTAAATAAAATAAAAAGAAAATCTTGGATTTCTTCATGTCTTGGAAAGAAAGAGGGTAAAAGAAAATGTATGCAAGTTATTGAACAGAAGTAATAGAAAAAATGATACCTTTATATGTTTATTTGGCATTATGGTAGGATTAATGAAAAATTCGATTGTCATATTTCAAGTTTATTTACGTAGATTTACACGTCAAAATGAATAAAATTTTATTAATAAATATAAATATCAATTTTGTTAAATATTAATAAGATATATAAAATTATAAAATTAATTAATTTTATGCATCCTCTATAATATATATGTATGTATATATCTGTGGCTGCATGTATGTATATATCTGTGGCTGCTAAAGAGAAAACAATACCAGCCAAATGTTAGAAATCTGCTAAATGCTAAGAACAGAATTTACATTCATATATATATATATATATATATATATATTTCTTGTAACTATTTTTCACTATTGCAATTGATTGAAGAAAAAAAAAAGAAAAAAAGAAAGCAACAGAAAACAGCAAGAACAATAAGATCAAGATAAATGAAGCAAACAAGCAACAACAACAAAGCAAAATTACATACTTAGAAATGCCTGGCTTTCCCATGTACGCCGCTGAGTGTGTGTGGGGGGGGGGGGGACTCTCCGATGAATAATTCTTGGCCCTGCAAAACAATGGATAATTCTTCACAAGCAAAAACCTTAGGCCGGCAGGCCGACGTCGAAGTCGGAAGTGCGTACTGCATCAGTCAACCATAAGTGAAAAAAAAAAAAAAAAAACAACCTTCGATCGGAAACTCGAAGGTTGCCGGAAAACATGACATTGTTATAATCAATCTCTTGTAAGAAAACGATAACGTCAGATTTCTTCCTCTTCTTCATAACTTTTTTTCGGGGGGAGGGGGGGTGGGGATTTGGCTAATCTTTTATAAATCCAAAATTAATATCGAAGAAGAATACAGCAAAAGATTTATCAAATGGTTGGGAAAAAAAAATGAAGCGATTGTGTGGGAGTTTAACAGTGAGGAGAAGAATATAAAAAGGTTGAAATAATTAATAGAGGTAGGCAAACGGGAGAAAGGGTATTCCTATCCGTTAAATGTTGTTTTCAAAAGTACAATAAATTTAGGTAATTAAAAGATACGAATATAATATAAAAATAATTAAAATATGATAAAAATATATATAATATAAAAAGTAACACATGTCATATTCAATGAATATGTGAATGTATTAAAATTTATATAATATAAATTATTAATATATTAAAATTTATATAAATATATAATAAATTATTATCCTATACACGACCAATGCAATGTAATAACTCTATAAGGAAGATAAGCAAGATGATATCTGTTTTATTTATTATCATTATTTTTTTTATTTTTTTAAAAATACCTTAAGGTACATATATCACTCTACTAATTTTGTTTGTAAAATTTTTACACTTTATTAATACGGCATGAAATAATTATCTATATATAATACATTAAATATAATTATAATAAATAAAATTATACAAACATTATGCAAATATATGAATTATTTTCCATTTTTTTGACTTAAACAAGGGTGGGCCAAAGAAGAGAAGAAAGGGCAGGCCTTTTTTGTTTCACACGTTGGGGTGGTTCCTTTTGTCATCCCCTTTAAAACCCCACAAAGAATAAGTCAATAGGTTTTTTAATTGTGTTAGGTTTGGCTTTCTCTCTCTTCAATACTATTGGCCTTGATTTAGGGAACATTAATGTTGATTCAAGGTTTTGACAAAAATTTATATAAAAATGGTAGATGACACTTATTAAAATAATATTTAAGAAATATAATTAATAAAATTTTTAAAAAATATTATTTTAATAATTCTTAGCTAATATTAAAAACTAGATTCTTTTTATTTATAGATAATATTTGAATGATTAGTTAATGGTGTTTAACTTTTTTTTAGCTAAATATAAGATTTGAGAAAAGAGGGATTCGAATTATGCACATTTAGTAGAGAAAGCATGCACCAATCAATTGAGCTCAATGTTCGAATAGAGTTAATTGTGTTAACTCGAATATCATATTTTCATAAGATGTAATCATATAAGTATCAAATTAAAAATTTTTAAAATACATGTACCGTTTTTAAATATATACAATACAAGATTATTCATAACACAATCTCTTATGTATATATATTATTATCATTATTAAAATAGAGTTCTCCCTACCTAATTTTATTCCAATCTAATAATTTATTATTAATTTGCTAGGGTAGAAGGTTAAGTGTATTGTTTATTTGTTTATTGGATTTAGTGTTGGACTTAATATGCTATATTATTTTTTATGGACGCACGATAGTCTTCAATCTTCATCTTTTTTTTTTTTTCCCTTGTTTATAGTGGCTCAATCATCACAAATATTCCAAAACCAAAAAAAATAGAAACATGAGAAAGAATTAGAAAAAAAAAAATGAAAGATTACATTATATTAATGGACTTTATTTTTGGTACGAAATAGATTTCAACATTGAGAATATTTGTTTATAAGTCAGATAATTCATTCGACCCGACAGCTTAATTCGAATTGAAACGAGTTTGAGCATGAGATTTTTTTTTATTCAGTCCGGTCTAATTTGCATAACTATTCAATTAATAAAAAAATATTTGTATTTGAATTTAATTATAAAATATATAAATATTAATATAAAAAATATTTTTTAACATTTTAATTTTTTTAACAGTAAAATGAGTTTATAAGCCTGTCTGAACCGAGCATGAGTAAGGGATTTGAAAGAAAAAAAATCAGGTCACGACTTAACTCAACTCATAAACACTTCTAATCTAAAAATAAAAAATATATATAAATATTAAAATTTAAATTTTATACTAATTAAATATTATCTTTTGTCAAAATAAACTTACATGATGACAAAGATGAGACGTAAGGTGTGGGGGTTGTATAACATATGTCCGACATGATTCCCTCGACAACGGAAGCAAGTTCAAACCTTTGACTCGGGCAAAGGGATTGGTGGGACTGGATCCTGCTGGGCTTAATTCACTCAACCATCAGCATTGGCCCAATTGACTTTTCCTTCACTCCATACCCATCATTTGACCACTATTTTAGAAAATCATTTTATACACCAAAAATAAAATAAAAAATTTTTATAAGTAAAATTATTAAAATAACACTTTTTATTTATTTATTTTTTAATTCTTTAATATACTTTACAAAATACTATTACCTATTGATCCTATTTATAAAATTTTTTCATTGCATGATTTGTGTACAAATATTTATCTTCTTTTCCCATTTTTTTTTTGTTTCTGGCCTTTGAAATAAGAACATATACTAGGTCTAAATCCCTAAAAATATGGGTAAAATAAAAAAAAAAACTCGATAAACAGGATTAATGAGGAGATATATATCTTATTTATTTTTTTAAATATATTTTATGAGACACACATCACTCACTAATTTTATTTATAATTTTTTTATTTTATTACCGGTGTATGAGATAATTATTTATTTTTCAAATTTTTGTTTCCTTCGTGCTTTGAAATCTAGCCTTTGAAATAAGAACATATACCAAGTCTAAAACCCTAGAAAAATGGGGGAGTTGTTGAAAGGAATCTTGTCCTCGTCTAAGGCATATGGGCAAAGGCCATGTATTCTTATGAAGTAAAGACTAAAGGAACTCAAATAGATTAACTCTTAACAGTCTATTTATACTTGTGAAATTTTAAGGTGAACATTTAATTTAAAATTAATCATAATATTAAATATATTTTTGAGTTAAATTATTGATTTAGTATGTTTAATCTGTAAGAGTTAAATTCTGAATAAGATTTTTTAAAATTTAAATATTTTAATAATATAATCAATAATCAAATGAGTTTTTGAGCCAGCTCGAATTGAAATTGGGAAAAAATTGAAAAATTTTATATCACAACCTGATCCATATACAAGTCTATTAAGGATGTATCTAAGTTAATTTATGTACCTCTTGAAATGTAGGGACGGTAAGCTTACCCTAATAGCATTTTAGGTAGATTTAACCATTTATGTATTCTTCTTATTTTTGTGTCTTTTTTATCATATCATAATCGTGTTTAAGATATTTTATATTTAAATAATTTTAACATGTTAAAAATTCATTATATATATTTTGATTCATGTATTCGTGTCATTTTATATTGTTTATTAATTATTTTATTTATATCATATTCGTGTAACCATATTTTAAATTATTATATCCAGTTTTTGAGCTTTGAGCACTAATAGATAGTAAATAGATAAAGTCAAAATTTTAAATTAAAAATACAATAATATTCGTTATATTCACGATCGTCATAACAACAAATGGATAAGAAATAGATTTTCGGGGATATTAAGTAAATTAAAGTAAACTTAGAAAGAAACTTTTATTAGATTAAGTAGTAAATTTGCTAGTACATAGGCCATTTCGTTACAGAGTTAACTTCAGGGGATATGACCCTAGAGCCATTTTATTCCTACACCTTTCTTCTTAATTATTAATATGTTACACTGGAGAGGTATACAGGATTTTCAGCGTTGTTTTTCTTATGGATTGGGTTCACCAACATATGCATTGCCGCCGCCACCACGTCCTCCACCACGACCACCTCCGTATCCGCCACCACCTCTTCCTCCTCCATGTCCGCCGCTACCATAACCTCCCCTGCCGCCATGTCCGCCGCCACCATAACCTCCCCTGCCGCCATGTCCGCCACCACCATAGCCTCCACCGCCATGTCCGCCACCACCGTAATGTCCTCCACCACCGTAACCACCACCGCCACGTCCTCCACCATATCCACCCCCACGCCCACTGCCGTATCCTCCTCCATAACCATTTCCTTGATACTTCACCTCGTTGTGCTGGTTATTTGATTCTTCCTCCACGACCTCTGCAATGACAAAATACGTTCCATTATCAGTTGTAACTTGCATTTTAAACATGGATAAAGACGTTCATTGTATATGTATAAGTTTAGGTTGAACTGTTGAATTTAATTTTGATACAAAAGAATAAAGAATTGTAGTCTCAAACGCATTTTCAATTAGATAACATTTATCATAATTGTAAATATAATAATTAATATTAATTAATTATGATAAATATCAATCGTAAATATCGATGACGAAAATTAAAGTTCCAATCAGTGTTTTAGGTTTTCAGAGCAGGGTCTTACTTACCAGCAAAGCTGCAACACCTACAACCATAGCGGCCACAGCAACGGTATTTGCACCAATACTTGGCATCGTCAACTTGATTCACTTGCTCTGCTACTTCCACTGCTTCCAAATATAAATAATATAAATGTATGTTACATATATAAGTCAATGAAACTTAAAAAGAAAAAAAAAAAAAAAAAACTAAGAGCTATTATTAAGAAAATGACATTTAATAAATTTGATATTCAAATATTTGTACTTATAAATCTTATATTTATTAACTAAATTGTAAGTAATAAAATTGGAGTCCATCTTTGGCTCATCTCAATATTTATTTATACTTTTAATTTTTTTAATTATTTGTATTTGACATATATATCAACAGATATTTAGATGAGAGTACGAGGATATAAACTTCAAAATATATGAAATTGTGTATTACCCATATCCATAGTTCTATGTCATGATTGCGTATTTTGTGGCGGAAATGGTTACAAGTGTTGCAAATATAAAATAAATAGTATCACAAGTTTTATGTAACAGATAAAATATGATGTGAAAGTTATAATTTCCGTAATATCATGATTGATATGTTACGTGACAACCCTATTTTAGAACTATATCGATATCAAACGCATAAATATATTTAGCACTAAAAGTGTTCATAGTTTGAGTCGGACAGTGACTCAAAAATATTTTATTTTCTTATACATTCTCAAGTCGGGCTTGACTGAATTAAGAAAATTTATACTTAAATTTGATCTAATACAAACCAAACTTATCTAACCAAATGAATTGCCTATAAACAAATCTACCTGGTGCTAACACTGAATCCAAAAAATATAGTTATATGTCATGACCGAAGAGGATGTGTATAACCAACTAAAGAAAAAACCGTATGAGAGACATATGGATAGATGGTGGAGGCTACAAACATTTGTCATCCTTAGCTTGAGCTCTCTCGAGCTGTGCCTCGGCGTAGCTGCAACACCTGCAACCACGGTAGCCGCCGCAACAGCGATATTTGCAACCATACTTGGCAGCAGCGGCGGCATCATCGTCACCTTGATTCGTTTTCGCCGTTGCACCCACTGCACAAGTAAAATTATAATATGAATTATGCAATATATTTGAATTGTTTTTCATCCCATTTTTCACTATATTCATGCTAAGAAAATGAAAATATTAAAATAATAATAATAATAATGAAAAGATTGACACTAATTACTTTTAGTTTCATCTTTGGATTGTTCAGCTACTTCAGCTGAAGAGAAGAGAATAAGTGCAAAGAAAGGAGCTAGGAAAATAAACAGCTTCAACTTCATTTTTCTCACAAACTTCCAATTACTAGGTATAACTTTGAGGATACCATGCACTTACTCAAAGGGGTTATTTATAGTGCAAGGGAGTTGTAGGATTTAAATAACGTAGTCTAGGAAGTTCGGACACGTACATGCAATACAGATACCATACCATATCGATATATAGATATTAAAAATTTTAAAAATTAATATATATTAATACCGTAGAACACGAAAATTAAAAACAAATATATCTTTTATATAATAATATACAATACAATATAAAATAGATACTTTCAATTAAATGTTAAAAAGAAAAATAATTTTTCAATTTTTAAAATTATTTTAGAATTTAAAAAATTGAATCTTCAAAAATCTATTAAAATCAAATTGCTCAATGTTAATCTTATATTGAGGACAAAAATGCAAAAAGAAAGCCTTTATTATGTGTCCAAGCATATCCAGTTGCTCAGACATGTCCAATTGTGTCCACGTTATAATCATGTTTGATTTTTTAAAATTTTTAACATGTCTAATACGTATTTTGTCATGTTGAAATCATATTTATGCCTAATACATATTCAAAATTTGGACACTCCCCTAAAAGAAGTTTTCTTTCTTCATAAATGATTTTAATACAATATTACGATTTTTTTTTAAGATTTTGATTTTTCATTATCATCAATTCATTTCACCTACAATTAAAATAAATATAATGAGACTAAAAATATGTTGATGACAGCGATTTAAATGCATTTTTGTAAACAAACAAAAGAAGGTCAAAGTGCTAAGGGTGGAAATGAGGACACAACCCATGAAAAGAGCAGTCGGCAATGTTGGGAGCTAAATCTGAATTTATTTTGGGAGTTTATCAATAAATAGTTTTGGATCCATATGGTATTCGTTTTCAAAATCTTATCAATTCTTCCGAAACAAATATAGATTAGATGAAAGCCATGTGGACGGTCTGAGCTCAGGTCCGGTGACCACTAAGTTACGTGCCAACACTTGAGAAACTTCATGAACTCAAACACTAAAACGAAGGAAAAAGAAAAAAGAAAACGAACTTATGAGCTCAAATTTGGCTTTTTTTTTCTCGGTCAAATTTGTCTTTCCAATTTCTGATCTCATCATACATTTTAATGCAACCGAAGGGATAGGATAAGTTTGTTTATTTTTCCTAAATTAATCATACCCCATACTTATATTCAATAAATTTTTAAATATGATTATAAAAATATAATTTTTTATATATATATGAATAAATTTTCAAAAAAATATAAAAATAAATATTTATACTCAATACTCATTCAAATTAGAATAATATAATTTCATAGATTTGTCAATAAAACAAATCAAATTAATTTCAAATCAAGTTAATTTTGATTGGATTATTTTAAATTATTTTTAAGTTTAAATTACTTTAATTAATTATTTTAAATTCAGATAAAAATCGAGTTCTGATTCTAATGGATGGCTTGCTACTGTCCTCCATTTTGTTGACTTGCAAGATATTGGATTCCCTTTGAGGTATTGTAAGACCCGTTTAAGACATGTCTAGCGAGTTGGCTAGGAAAGTGCATGAACAGTTTCAATTTGTTGACTGCATGTGGAATGTCAGGTCTTGTGAATGATGATCGAAGGGCTTTTAGGCAGTGGCTCTTGATACCATGTAATGGCTGCAACTTTTGGCAGTAAAAGTACACTTTTCATTCATGAACAAGCATAATGCATATATGTATATACACGCACGTACAAGTGTAGGTTGCCTAAGAGATTTGAACTTTTGTAAAGTAGTTGAAGCTTAAAATTTAAGCTCCTAATACCGGCTAAACTTGATTGAGATACCTTGTTGGGCGCAGAGTTTGTGAGATTTGGTTTGTTTGAAGATATATGTGATTTGATCTTGTTGTTTGCTGCTGATACGATGTTGGTTTGCTTAGGTGCAGCATTTGTTTCACGAGTCAATCAAGTTAATATTCAAATTAATTGATTTAAATTATTTTATATTCATATCATTTTACATTTGAGTCAATCTAGTTTAACACTCAAATTAATTTATTTTAAATCAATTAAATTTAACACTCGAGTTTATCGAATTTTATCATTTTGGATTCAAAAAATTTTAAGATTAGATCATTCTGAATTCAATTTATTTCAAATTTGGGTTGATCAATTTCAAATTGTTAATTTTTTTTTTGTTAAATCGAATTTAAAATTTGATAAGTTGATTAAATTTTTTGAGTTCTGATCAAAATTGACTGACTATAATTTTAGAATGGCAAGTAGCCATATATATTATCTTAATATTATTCAATGAAGCCTTGGTTTTCCTATATTCTTCACATAAGCATTAACATTTTAATTTATTTTACTCAAATCTTGATTAATTATTATGCAATATACTTTACTCATTTAATTTTACTGTATAACTTACGAACTTCTCATGCAGATTATAAATGTTGACATTTTCTAATAAAGTCATTAAAGTTTCCATTTTTGTTATACACAAATAATAAGATGTGATTGTATGAACTATCACTGGATCCTTCAACAACCTCTTAAACTGTAGATTTTTAACCTCTGAAAGAGAGAAAAAAAAGTTACTATTAGTGCTAAGAATTGAGACTTACTCTGTTTTACATGTGGTTTCACGTGATCGTTGAATTTAGACCTACCCAAATGATGGGTTAATCCAAATTCTCAAAAGCTTTGTCCAAGGTCTAACCTGTACAGACCAAGCTTTTGATCAGGTGGATAACTTAGGTTCACGGATAGATTTAGCTGAATTCTCCTATAAATTCTTCTTGGCAAAAAGCATGATTATAAGAGAAGAAATTGCAAATGCTAGATTTGAGAACTCAAAATCTTTTCAATGCCACCTTTTAAAGATGGCTGTATAACCCAGCTGAGCTAAGCCGGATTTTCCTAGTAAATGCTGTCACTAAACCATTGCACAATCTGCAAATTCCATGAGTTTTTAATTATTGAGTATCGAACGATAAAGGCTCCTCATGTAACTGAACTTGCACACTGCAAAATTTCTACATTCATGGTGCAAATGACTGAAACCTAAACATAATCAATCATCAATCTCATCAAGGAGCTAATGTCTGCTGTTTATATCAATGCATCCTACTTCTCAAGGGGCTGCAGTTAACCTATGGCTCCTACTAAAGCATCAAACATCTGGTATCGAACAGATTGACGAAATGCTCATAATAAGCTTAAATTTCAATGTCATCCCCATAAAAGTAAATCCGAGAATTCGAAAACACACCAAGTGAAATTAACAACATACATCTCATAATCAAACATGATCCTCTCTAAAACCTTAGATCTTATCTATATCTTCATCTTCAAACTCGACATAATCATCTGCACCTCCCTCATCCTCCTCATCGACAATGCCTTCATTGAGACGGGTGTTATCCGGAAGCTCACCATATGCTTTCAAGAGCCTTGCTTCATCAGGCATGTACTTAAGGATTACGTCAGCCTTGTCATCCTGATAGTCACGAAGCCCAACGAGGATTATATCGCCACCGGCAATCCAAACTTTCTTGTGCATCTTTCCACGGATATGACAAAGGCGCTTAGTGCCATCGATGCACATGGCTTCACACCGGCCATTGCCTAGCATGCGAAGCACTTGGGCATACTCTTGCCCGTCTTCCTTGAACACAAGTTCGCGCTTCTCATCATCCGCTTCGTTCTTTCCTCTCTTTCTGTTCTTTCCTCCTTTCCCCTTGTTCTTCGGCATGATTTCTTCTTGTTGTGCCTAAAAGAAAAGCAATATATTTTACATCCCAAAAGAGCTCAAGAAGGCATGAAATCAAAATTATTTCAAATACCAACTTAATTTTAACCAAATAAAAACAGAAACAAATGTATAGATACACAAAAACAAAAATAAAATCAATATGTAATTTCTGTGCAAACCACAATGTAAGATAGACATTAACATAACACTCGAAACAAACTAGAAATTCCAACGATTCTCAGATTATGATAAAATTTTCTAGGGTTGTTAAAATTAAGCAAGGTTACAGTTCAAAGTCAAGCCAAATAGAGATGATAAAGAGCAGAAGAAAAAGCAATTAGGAAGATAGTTACAGTATATATGAAACAAAAAAAAAAAAAAAAAGGGCAAGGGGAAAATCATGCTTGAATTAGGTTTTATATGATCAAGAAATTAAACAGAATCTCAATTCAATCATCAGAACATAAAGCTAAAAAGTTAAAAATTTTGGAAAAGAAATTAAAAAAAAGGGGGATTTCATCAAGATCGATTTAGGGTTTAATATCTATAGAGACAGAAGGCTAACGCAATTAATTACTTGAAAATCGAAGTAAAATTAAGCGAGAAATTAATCAAAGATTATGTAAAGAAAGTTCAAATAAGAAAATTAAAAGAAAAGAAGACAACCTCTTTGCTGCTGCTGCTGAGGAAAAAGGTGAAGATAAGAGAGAAGGTGATAGAAAGAAGTTAATCTGTATCTCCCTCGTCCAAAGCCTAGCTTAGTTAGCTTAGTTAGCTTAGTTTAGCTGAGAAATACAGACCATACCAATTAAAGGTCGGTAATTTGTCCGATTTAATAAATTTAGATTTAGATATTTATTTTTATAATTTAGATTAATCTATTTAATTTAAATTATTATTAATTTATTAAAATAATACTTTTATTTAAATTAAATTATAAAAATATATAAAATTATTATAAAATTAATTTTTTAATACTTTAATATATTTTAAATAATAAATTTTAGCTGTCAGGGGCCATTTGGATGAATTTTAAATTTTTTTGACTACATTTTAACTTAACTTATGAATAGATTTAAAAGCTACACACCACTTTAATCTAATAATTTATATTCTGATTTTTTTATATTTTTATATGATATAATCAAATATTTAAAATTATATCTATTTATATATATTTTAATACTTTAATAATTTATATTATATATATTTTTACAATACATGTTTAATAATTGGATAGTTATCCAAGCTTGATAGGCCCAAATTATGCTGGGCAAGATGTAGGTTTGTATTTTAGCATTTCGGGTAGACTTAAATTAATGTTGATGTAAGAAGAAATAATTTTGATTTAAATTTAATTAAAAAATAAATAATTATTAATATAAAAATATTATTTTAATATAATATTTTAATTAATTTTTTGTATAATCGTATGTCCAAAGTTACTTACTTTAACACCACTCTGTCGCAAACAAATGTTGGGTTTTTATTTGGTCTGGGCCTAGTTTTGTCAGAGAAGGCTGGACTCTCATTATGGTCTAATCTAATCCATATAATGGGCTTTTCATTTTATTTTTATTTTGGTGAAAATTTTGTTTATCAGAAGATTCATCCAAAAAAAAATTACCAAATATATTTCGAGTACTTCAATTTTCAACTAGGTTGACTATAAAATCTGAGGATATTCTTGATTGAATTATCAATTATATATACAATGTAATATTCGTGCTAGTTCTGATTAGTCAGAGATATATGTATTTTTTACATTTGTTGAAGTAAATATTGAGGGATATGTTTGTATATAAAGTGTTCGTTTGTTTGGCGAAAATAACTTTCGGAAAATTAATTTAATATTTTTCAATGCTTAGTTTCAGGGATAAATTTTGGTGAACGAAAAATGAATTTCGAATTAACAAAATTAATGCAATTTTTTAGAAATTATCTTACTCTTTTGGAAAGGAAAAAAAATATTTTACGGAATCTAAAGCAAAATGAAAAGAATCGATTCTCTAAATATAGATATTGATTGTTCTTATAGAAACCGAAACGAAGCCAAAAAAAATCGATCCCTATATTTTGGGATTCATTTTATGTAAGTTGAAGCAAAATAAAAAGGATCAATCCTTAAATATATGAATTCATGAACTTATCAAGACCTATTCAGGGGCCGACTTGGATCATAAGAATCACTACTCAACCTTAATTCGAGTAAGATAAATTATACAACGCTTAAATAAGTCTACTTTAATACCACACGTAACTTCCTTTCCTAACACATTTTGGCATGATTATACACTGTATATACTTTAGGAGATCAAGCAAAATAAAGCATTACTTTGCCTAAATGTAGATTTAATACAAGATGCATAAATTCATCTTCTTCGTATTTTTGCGAAGTAAACTTGTTTATATGTGTATTCATATTATTTTTGTATGTTATAGTTGTACTTAAGATATTATATATTTTTATAAATTTTGATATAGTTATAATCTATTTTATATAAATTTTAATTTATTCAAATATTAATGTCGTATTTGTATTTTTTTTGTATTTTATTTGTTTCGTTTAAATGTGTCATGTTGTTAGGTTTATTTTGATAGTGTAAAAAGAAAAGGGTCTCGACCGTCTATGTTAATAAAGATGTAAATTTTAACTAGATGTGTATAATTGTCAAACTAACTACCCAGCCTGTACGGGTTAGACTTTGGACAAACATTTATAAATGTAAATTAATCTGAATTAATATATAATAATAAAATTTTATTTTATTTAAATTTAATTATAAAAATATATAAAATATATAAAACAACTTTTAAACGGTACCTGGGTCCAACCCTAGCTGGAGTACTTAGGTAAGAGTATAAAAAAAAATCTAGTCGTGTACCAGTATGATCCACGAACGGTTCTAATTCTAACTTATTCAAAGAGTCAAGAAACAGTTTTCCATGGAAGAAACAGTACTCTAAATTACAAGTTGACTCTTCTATTCGTTCAAACGAAACAGAGTGCTCAGCTTCAATATTCTTTTGCAACAGTCGACTTGTTGATGAACTCGTACCTGAAAACATTTTACCATAGAAATCCTGTCATAACATAATGCTGTTTTTTTTAAGCTATTCATAACCCATTTCAACGTAATGCAAGCTAGCAATTATAATATAAAGTTATGATTATTATTTTACAGTTTTGATTTTTTTATTGTTGATATTCAAAGTAAATAATTTTTGTAATAATATTTATTATGTTCGTAATTATAGTAAATGTGAATCAACTAAAAACACATCGACGAACGTAAATCGATAACAAAAAGGGAACTTACTGAAATTTACGTGAAAGCTGGTAAGAAGCAGTTGCAAACATTGCAATACTAACACCGAAGAGGTTCCAATTCTTCTGCAGTATTTCTCAGAATTTAAAGGTTTATAATTAGGGAAATTTGATCTTAACTAAAAATCCTAAAAGATAATTCACCTTTCGTATGTGAAATGAAAATTTTCTTCAAAATATAAACTTTTCAAATGAATTTCTCATATACTTACAGGGGTAATTACAGTGCTGTACCTTGCCCAGATAAGTCCACTGCATGCTAGAGCTGAAAAAACCACAAAATAGGAAATTAAACAAACAAATGCTACTGATAATTAATATACCCTCGAAGCAGTTATCTCGGTTTGGATTTTGTTTTAGATATATGAAATTAGGTAAGATGTTTATTTACGTCAGTTGGGTTGGGTATAGTTGATATAAATACAAATATAATTTATTTATATTTTAGTTAGGTGTCTGTTTGGTTGGTTTGGTTTAAAAATAAAAAAGTTTAAATCAATAAAAAATATATTTAAATTTATTTGACTAATAAATCTCTACCGAAATGATCAATCAAACTAAATACACATACTAAAATCAGTTTCGATCAGTTTAATCGTTTAAAACAACTATTGCCCAAGCCTACTCAATACATAAACAATAATAATAATAAATAAATAAATAAAAAAATTAAATATATTCGTGTTAAATAAATATTTGTGTTTGACCATCGTATTCGACTCAAGAGTACCATAGCCTTCAAGTCTATACATGAAAGAGATGAAGAAAATTAGAGAAAAAAGGTAACCAATTGGGATCAGATATCAGACCTGCTTGCTGAGGGTAAGAGACAGTTTCAGCTGACCTTGTTGAAATGTCAACAACATTGGCAATGTTTACAGCCCATTTGAAAGTTGGCGCCCAGAAATGAACTGCAATTTTTACGTGAGAAAGAAATGAAGAAGAAGAAGAAGAAGAAGATTAATCCAAGAAAGTTGCCAGATTAAAAGAAAATTAAAAGAAAGTTCAACAAGTAGTTTTTGAACTGCGAAAAAAGATCAACAAAAATGAATCATTTCAACGTTTTAAGTAACGAAATTTGTGATGCAGGAAATGCTAAATCACAGACTTTTTTTCTTTTTAAAAGATAATCAAATATCCGAAGAGGAAGCAACAATGGTTTAATGAATCAAAATTGAAAAAAAAAAAAAAACTGAAATCAAGCAAAATAAGTATTAATTAATCTAAATAACAGTTTTAGAATACCAAATAAAGAAAAGGGTTTAGAGAAAGAAGGAAACAAACTAGTTTTTGGCCCCGCCGGATGATTATAGAACGCCTGAAACTTGGAAAAAGCCATATAAACCCTTCTGCCCAAGGGAAAATCTGACTTATATTTGTCTTTGATAGTAATCAACTTATTGCCATACTTATATATATATATGTATATTAGTTTTATACTAATTTTACATATTTGCATAATTTTTATTCTATTTATTTTTGTTTAATCTGAAATCATAACTCATATTTTATTTATGTAAATCATATATATCAAATTTTGAGTAAATTTAAAATGTATAACTATTTATTTAATGTAAAAAAATTTTCGACTATTAAATATATATTAAAAAATATTTTTTCAATCGATATCGTAAAAATATCGAATTGATTTTGAAAAGTTTATGTACATAATATTAATCATACAAAAATTATATAAATATTTAAAACTAATTAAATTTTATATTAATATAAGTAAATTACTCCTATGTTAGTTTTCGTTGACTTAATTGAAGAGGAAATTAAGAGGTAAGTTCGTCATAGATGATCTTAGCTAAAACCCCAAATAAAAAATGAGACAAGGAAGCCTAATTAAAGAAGAAAAGAAACTTGTAGTATACTAGTATTCAAAATTATCTTTAAACATGATCCCATACTTTTGATTAAATACTTTTTTAATCCCCATCACAGTCAAACCTCCATCAGTATTTGGCAGAATACTTCCACGAATCTTCGTCTTCGGTAGCTTTTAGATTTGGGTTAATTATTTAAATAGTTTTTATATTGTATTTTTTTAACTGATTATTGGTAAAAAAATTAATTTAAGTATTTGTATTATGATTGAATTAAATATATATAAATACTTTACTTTAATATTATTTAATAAATATTGATATAATATTTAATATTTAATTTAATTATGACATGTAATAATTTTAAAGTAATTAATATGTATTAACAAACATTAAAAAGATAAATAAGTTATCAGAAATGATATTAAAAGTACAATTAGCACAAGAAACATTTGGAAAGTTGCCGCCTGAGTATTAGCTCAATAAACATGACGTTGATGATACGTTTTGCGGATCCAAAAGGGTTTACGTACATAATATTTTTTTTAAATAAGTTATTCAGATAAGAGTTGAAAGGTTATAAGTAGATTAAAAATATAAAAAATATTTATAAAGTTATAAATAAGGTTTTTAGAGATGTCTTCAGTAAGTGCTAGCACTGGACCATTCCTATAAGCTATTCGCTGTATAAAAGTGCCATAATTATTTTTTTATTTTAATTTAATTTAAAATTTTAAATCATTATTCATAAAATAGTAAAATATTCAAAAAAAATTAATTTTATATTAATTTTTATATTTTATAATTAAATTTAAATAAAAATTTTTATTATATAATAATTTAAATTAAATTAATTCGAATTAAAAAAAAAACTTAGTCAAGGCCTATCCCGTATGGGCCAGTTGCTCGACCAACAGGTCGATGCTGCCCTCAAGCCATCATAAAGGGCTTTAAGAACAAAGGCTTTTGCATTACATTGCAAGATAATTTCTTGCCGACCCTTTCAATCTTGGCCTCTTCGGAGGCCGCCAATCGATATGATGAAAGTTTAAAAGACCAATAAAGCCTTAGTAAGTTGGATCAAATACCCTTAATAATGTTCCCTGTTGTGACTGCTAGGGTAACATGGTCAGTTTGGAAGTTCAGCTTTGTCCTAATCTTTAGGATCCCGCACGCTTTGTACTTTAAATTTCCCAGACAATATAACACTTTGAGCACGTTGTCCAAACGCTACTGATAGATTTTTCCCTTTACTATTTCAAATTGTCCCCAAAGTCACAATTCTATACATGTTCTGTACGGGTTATTACTGGGCGCAGTGCTTTAATTTGCAGTTGTTTTTTGTTGGATTACGTTTTATCATTGGTCGTAGATGTAGCAAATACTTTTATATTTAATGATCGTCAAAAGTTTTTACACCGATATTAAGAATGTTGCTTACTCGTAACAGTTTGATAGGAACTTAATAGACCAAACTTTCTTTTCTCAAGCTTCCACCCTGTAAAAGGCGTAAATTAAACTACAACAAATTAATCATGATCTTGATCCTGGAGGTTGAATCTAGATTGGATTAGTCAACAGTTCCTCATAATACACTCTCAAATTTCTGGAAAAATACTAGTAATTTTCTACGTTACACAGATTTTTTTTATTTTTTTTTAAATATCTATATTCGATACTTGTGTTAAATTTCTAGAAACCTGCAAGTATATTAAAAAATTAAATATATTCGTATCCAACAATCATTCTAACCGAAAATGCATACTGATTTTTTTTTATTTAGTATCCTTGAATTTTTTTGGAACAAACAATATTATATGTGAAAGTTAGATCTTGGTGGGAGTATCATGTCCCACTTTTCTTTCCTCAAGTTTCATGAAATAAAAAGTTATGGTCTACATTTTGTGATGGTGGCAATCAAAAAGGAAGGAAAGAAGGGGGAAAAAAAAAAAAAAACCTTCTCAAGTCAGAAGATTAACCAATATATAAGAGATAAAACCGGCATAATTAAGTAATTTGTTTAGTAGAATATCAAACTTTTAATTCATTGATTAGAGTCAAATCCTGACCTCAAATATAAAAAATAACATATACATACATATATATATATATATGTAAGAGAAAAAATCTGGGCAATCTAATGATTTTTAGATAAAATATAATATACATATATGTATATATATATATATATATAAGTGAAAAAAAAAACATGATGCTGTAGTTGCCTTGAGTTATCTTTCTTTGTGGCTGTAAGGAGATTTGACAATGCATTGAACCTGTTCTAAATTTCTGTCATTGTGACAGAATTTATGTAAGATCCACCTTTATTTGCTTTTGTAAAAGAAGACAATGAAACTTCACTCACCCTAAATTGTCCTAATGCTCCATTTGCAATCCGCAAAGAAGTGCTTTAATACGTTTGTTTATGATCTCTTAGTTGTCATCGTAGCAACCACACATCATTCAGAGAGGATTTTGGTAATTATATTATTTAAATTGGAAAAGATGATTGATCTTTTATGGATTCTTTGTTTATTCTTCTCATTATAACTGCTCCCTTTGATTAATTAGTTGAATGCATACGTAGATTACGATTATAATGATAGATATGTAAACTGAATGTTGCGTGGGCGATACTATAGCTTCTTTAAGGAATTTTTCTTTACGTATTTTTAGACTGCAATCTCCTTTTTCTTTAATGAAATGTTGATAATTTCTTCTACCGCTTTCGACATTATTATTCTAAGATATGATTTAAAATTGGTTTTGAGACAAAGTTTTCATCATTTTCACTTCTGAATATTAAGTTTCAAGATATTTACCCGTGCCATCTTATGCATTGAGATTTAGTCATTATTTTTAGCATGCATATATCAAAATTATTATTCTCTTTAGACACCTAAGTCGTGCAAGTTTTTGTTATCCGAAAAGTGCAACTCTTTTAATTCAATCCTAAGACCTCTCCTTAAAAGAGTCTTTCTCCATTGGTATTCTATTTGACACAAGGAGAGGTCATTGGCTTGAGCGAAAGGAAGTGCACTTTAGGTGACAAAACCTTACAAGAATCGTAAATTTTCAAAAAGAACCATTCGTTTGATGTAACTATACATAAGGTGATAACAAATCTAGATACATAAAATGACATAAAAAAATTTTAAAATTCGATCATCACTATCACCTTAGAAAGGAAAGAATAGGGTCAAGTATTCGTTGTAAAACTTACAGCAGACAAAAGGAGATATTGGCCATCTCATTGTTGCATTTGGAGGTCACTAGGGGAAAAAAAAGAGGAAGCATTGATCATTCTTTAAATGGTATGTCTAACCAGTATTGGAGGTACATGTGCTTCTTCATGTGGATGCACTCTGGAAATTAATTTCTATATTTTAATTAGTTCAAAAAATCTTTTTAAAAATTATATAATTGGAGCCATTTGTTCTCTTTCTTTTAGTAGGGAATATGGTTAACGATTAAAATGCCTTGGTTAATTGTCCTACCATGAAATTATTTGATAACATCATGTTATATTATTAATTTTTTTATTAGTATTAGTATTGCACTTGTCAAATGTTGATAATATTTTATTCTAATTCATTAATGGACTTACATGATCTTTGGTTAGTCACTAGTTTCATGTTACAACATATATATATATATATATATATTTTAAGTTTTGGCAGCTACCCTTGAATTTATATATGCCTATTCATAATAATAATTTAATTTAATAAAATTTTAAATTTATGTTATACACAAATTCATCAAAGTTTAGCCACAAAGAAGTAACATTTAATAACCAATAAATAAAGCCAATGAGGATAAAGAGGAAGTCTTTGAAATCTTAAAATTTCAAGTTTTGAGTTTCATTACGTGAGTTTGATTTAATTTTATATTGAATTTATATGTTATATATTTATTTTGAATTTTAGTACGACCAATATCATTGAAAAAAAAAATTTGCAACAAATAAAAAAGTTTTAGGCAAAATGATTGTAATATGAGGACCTGAGCATAAAATCTGCATTTCCAGTCCCTAACTGCTAAATCAATACTTAAATAATTGCTTTTATCAAACAAATTTCAAGTTATGGCTACCTGTTCTTCCCCTTTTTTTTTTTTTTTTTTTAATTTTTTTCTACTTCTGCGGCTCTATTTTGATTTTTCTTTGCTTCTACCATTTTTCTTGGAAAGATTTTAAGACCTCAAACACACAATTCATGAAGTCTATACAGAAAATCACCATATCAAAATGAATTATAGATATATATATATATACACACACACAAAAGAGGTTGTAATTTGAGGATAAATTTAAAGTTACATAAGTTGTAATTTGAATGATAAATCCGTTGAATTCAATTAAGATAAACCCTTTGCTTCTATCTCTTAAATTGGATAACTAATTGTCCTAAAAGATTAAACTAATAAGAAAATGTCTAATTATTATATTTAAGTTTCAACATATTCTCTCATGTTCAAGCTAGATTGATGGTTAATAGAGTTACACATGAATCCAAATGTTAAAGAAATGTGCAAATTGAAAAAGATTAGAGTAACGATGCACAACCCGATAAGTAATAAAATATTAAAGTAAAAAAAATATTAAAAGAAAAACATAATTATTGAATTTAAAGTTGAAAACTTTAATTACATGATAATTGGTAAGCAATTATCCTAAAAACTTAATTTTATAAGAAATAGGTCGATCATTATATTTAAGTTTCATGAAGTATCAAATGATATTATATTTGGTCACTTCCTATATATATATATTTTTATTTTTAAAGTTTCTTTTTATCTGCTTTTAAGGTTGTTTGCTGCCTTGGAAAATGGATTAAGATAAATATTAAATAATTCAATTACTCCACTTTTCAATGCAAATACATTTTCATCAAACCTGTAGCAAGAGCTTGGATAAATGATGCCACCAAACCAACCATTCCTTTTAAGTGTGTGTGTGTGTG
>JBBYHK010117148.1:0-21271 GCA_038382065.1 Adansonia grandidieri | reverse complement strand
AATTAGGAAATATTTTTAGTTTATTGTAAATGATGAATAAAATGATTAATTATTGTATTTGATACAATACTATTAGTACAAATAATATATCAGCTGACTGTAGAAAAATGTAAAGAAAATAGTTAGTAAAGCTCTTTAATTTAAAGCAAAACCAATTTATACCTCTGAGAAAACTAAATTGAAGCAATACATTTGATATTTCATTTATTCGTGTTATAATTTTATTAACATATATTTTATTATATTATAATTATATTTAAAATATTTTTTATATATCAAATTTTATATTATAATAATTTATATTATATAAATTTTAAATCATATATTTATAATATATTATATTTTAATAAATTTAAATAATTAATTATATTTAAAATTATTAAATTTAAAATACATATAATTAAGGGTACGAGCGCCGACGTTGAACCGGAATACGACTAGTGAAACCTCCTTGACGATAAGAAATGCCTATGAATTTGTAATAAAATCATGGCCATTCTAAGCACATGCAGCCAATAATATTGGATTAGTGGATCATGAAATTGTCATGGTAATGCCTTTTCAACAACTCATGATTAATGTGTTATCCAACTTGCACTTTTCAACGGTCGGCTAGGCATAAAATTGATGTTATTTGAAAAAAAAAAAATATATATATATATATATATAAGAAAAAAAAAGTAGTATGAATGAGTGTTATACGGTAACGATTCAAAAAGTAATCAAAGTTTAATAAATTGAAGTTGAATTAATTTATTTATATAATTATTTTTAAAATATAATATTTAATAAATTTAAATTTTAAATTTGATCATTTATTATTTTTATTTCATCTTATAATATAATCTCTTTCGTAAAAAAAAAAAAAATCATTTTCCCTTCAAAGTCGTCCACTTTTATCAAACTTTGGTACTTATAAGGCATGTAAATGGCAAGGTTGATGGAGGATCAAATCAAAGGATGTATCAAGTGGTTTAATTTTGGGATTAAAGTAAAATTCGACGAATATTACGTTTTACTTTTGAAATTTATTGTTGCACTTTTAGTATACAGATTTTTTTTAATTAAGCTTTTTAATTGTGTTATTTTGTTTCATATTAAAGTAAATGAAAAATTTTGTTATTTGCATTAATAAAAATACTTTGGAAAATATTCTAATTCTATTATTTTTTAACAATGGGATAAAAATACAATCACAAATTTTAATATTAAATCGTTATACATGTCCATGAATTTTTAATATTAAAAATGGTCTTTGGCTTTACCCAAACAATAATAATAAAATAATAATTAGGTAATTAATTTGATTGCCTTCACTAACGGTTTCTCCAATGAAATCCAGCCACGTATGTAGTTTAACTACACCCCGACCTCACCTCAGACGCCTAACTCCTCTCTCGTCCTCCTCCAACGACATCGTTCATTCCCCGAATATCTGCAAAAACAGAACTCTCCATTTTTGTATTCCACTTCGAACAAAAAGGAAAAAAAAAGAAAAGAAAAGAAAGGAGCTCTCTCTCTCTCTCTCTCGATCTCAATCAAAGCGATGGCCGACCCCATCGAACCATCAACGTCATCCAGCGACCCGAATCCGAATCCAATACCGACCACTATCCTACACCCGCGACGCGAGCCTTTCGAGCACGGCCTCCTACCAATCCAGAAACTTATATTCACTGACCCGGTCCAAGCCCTAAACCCTCTCAAGCAAAAACTCGCATCTTCTTCAACTCACCGAGTCGACTCGGCGGTCCTCGCTGAGGCGCTCCAGATCTCATCGGACCATGCGCGTCTCGTCCTTGACACTCTCGCTTCGGTTATCCACTCCGAATCCGACCCGCTCGTCACTGCCCGGCCCGACGATGTCGACTCCGTCGGTGCCGATTTGCGTGATCTGATCCTGTTTTTGTACATTCAATCGTATAAGAGGCTTTTGCCGCGCTCGCACAAGGACTCGGCTGCGGTTGCAGATGTCTGGCCTTCCACGTCAGCATTCGATGGTTACTTGTCGGCCCTTTCGCCTTTGCAGGTAAGAAGTTTGACCGTTCGCAATCTCTTTTTTTTTTCTCGTGAAATGTGGTTGATTTTTTTTAATTGGATTTGTGGTTATTGAAAATTAGGTACTTATTGATTTAATTTCAATGTCATTTTATACAATTGTGGTAGATTCATAGCCACTATTAGGAAAATGAACGCCTTTGATGCCGTGGGCTGATAAAATTAACTAAAAGTTGACTCTTGATTGACATTTGAGAAAGAACTAAATGTGATTCCATTTATATTTTGGCAAATTGAAAGACGTCTTTCAGGATTTAATCTTTGTGATAATTGAGGCTATGTCTGGTTCACGTTACTTGAAATTGGATGCAAAACGTCTTTTAAGCTATAAAAGCCAATAGTATTATTGAAGAATTGATTTTAACTTTTTGATGCCAACAATGAATGATTACATGTTTATATGGAACAATTATGTTTGAGCATATTTTATATTTTACCCATTTTTTTAATAAAAAAGGATTTTGTTTTATCTTTTGGCAAATTTTCAAATTCCATTTGGTTGACGTTTTTGCTAATTGCTTTGTACTTTCTGAAGCAAAAAGGAAAAAGGAATAAGTGCGTATACTTCTTATCAAAATAAAAAATGCATATACAAAACAAACAACATTTTTAATAACTTAAAATTAAACCTGCAATTGTTTTCGGAAATAAAATGGGTATACCTTTATGTAGAGAAATTATATCAGTATCGATGTTGTGTTGTAGTTCTATTTTTTAATAAATTATTGAGTTGATTTTTATTATTTACTTTGTAGGAGGAGAAAAGCAAATAGCAGAGAATAAGTCTTACGCATAAAGTAACAATCAAATAGACCATTAATTTAGCCAAAAAAGAAAAAGAAAAAAAAGCCATATAGACCATTAGAAAGAAAAAAGAAAGTTGTGAAAGTATTAACCAAATGGGAGCACAAGTTTAAAATTATAATGTTCATTGTGTTGGTTTACTATTTGTTTTCTTATTTTATTCTACATCCGATGCATTGTTCCATTTTTAAGCTTAAGAAGTTGGGATGGGCGCTGGGAGCAAATAGCAATTAATTTAGCCAAAAAAACCAAATAGACCATTAGAAAGAAAAAGAAAGTACGCAAAGTAATAAATAAAAGGGAACATAAGTTTAAAATAATAATCATCCTGTGATTGGTTGTGCTATATCCAATGCATTGTTACTATTTTAAACCTAAGAAGTTGGGATGTGTGTGCTCTGGGCACAAAAATAATAAATAGAAATTGAGAGCCAGTTTGATTGTTTATGTTTTTATTCCTTCCCTTTCCTTGCTGCTTTAAGATTGCTGTAAAATATGGTTAATTTAGCTGGCACCATGTGGACGGAGATTGTTAAATTTTATGAATTCATTTAGCTTTAGTATCTCAGATAGTAGGAGGATTGGCTGTTGTTGTTTTTTTTTTTTTTTTGGTTTTTTTCTTTTTACCATTGTTTTAATATATGTATTCTGAACCTTGGTTGTTCTTCTCATTGTAGCTTGTCCGCAGCAATACCCGTCGATTTATGCCATCACAGGCTGATGAAGAGGCCCATCAGCTGTCCTATCTACAAAAGCACTTGGCTAATATTCTCTCTCTTTTGTCAGAGCCTGTGGAGGGGGAAGGCAAAGAAGAGTCTCTGGTTTGTAGTACTGCTTCTTGCTATCTGTAGTTTGGAATGTTCTTTTAATTTTGTGGGTTTTGTTTTGTATTTCTCAATACAAGCAAAATTGAGACATTTGAAATATAAGGTTTTTTCCCCCACAGTGATCTTATATTGCATTTTAGTAATTTATATCTTTGTAGTTCATCTATGAAATGCAATATTGTAATTCCGACATGTGGTGACCATTGTTTCAAAGGACAAAAGGAGAAAGCACAAAAGAAATGTTTTAGTGGTTAGACTCAGTGGAGCCAAACATTCATGCCGAATTAATGAGCTCGGATGTAAATCTTGCTGTTCATAAATTGTCCTCATATGGTTTATGTTCTAGTCTTTGAAGGAATAACCTGTTTTGTCTTACTAGATAACACCGCAAGAGGCAGAATAACTTTTCCATTTGTTCTGAAACAATTGGATCCTCATAGTGCAGATTTTCTCTTTACGCATTGGTTTCCTTGCATTAGGATTGGTTTGCAGAGAAAAGTGGGGCCTTCATATGCATGACTTAAATAAGAAATGTAAGCAATTTTGACCAAAAGAGGACGAGATTTTTAGCAATTAATAACTGACTTTGCGCTGAATTGTTCCTTTTAAAAAGTTCTGAGCATAAATTGGAGCTTTTATGAAATCTTTCTGTTCCTATTTTCTGTACCTTTCCCAACATGAATGACTTTTATTCCCAATCATTCTATTACGTTTTGATTTGTTTCATTCTCTTTATTCTTCCTCTTTGTTATCAGATAGGCTATAATAACTCCCTTGCTATGTATTCTTTATCGGTCTTTCTCACTGTTGCGTATCTCACTCCATTTCCTTTTTTTTTTTTTTTTTCTGTGGTTGTTATTCGCTTCTGTGGGTTGGTCTCATGTAAATACTGTTCCTTCAGGTTTTAACTATGGATGCATTTGAGCACCTTGGGTTCCTGATTCAATTTGGTGATAAGGGATCTGAAGGAGTTCCATTAAGTCAAGCTGCTCCTTTTTTTGCTAATTCAGATCCAGACATGCCTGCTGTACCTGTTCCAGCATCAGAAGTTCATGAGTGGCTTCTAGGGAGTATAGTTTCTTCTTTGGAACGTATTACTGAAAAAGTTTCTGCAAAAGAAAATGGTCCTCCTAGTGGCTCTGACCAGGACGTTGCCATGGCTGAAGCTAGTCCAAGTTCAGCTAAAGTCTCACCAGTTGCGAGGAGTCCATGTTTCATTGAAGGGGTCTCTAAATCATCTTATGTAAAGCAGGCATCTGATCTTAAAAATTCTTCTGTGAAGGTTAGCTTTTGTTTGCATTGTGATTTCGTGAGACTTGAAATTTTCATGGGGTATTCACTGTGGCTGTATTTCTCAATTTTCATTTAAATTCAATAAGTGACCTACACCTTTTAATGTACTTCGTGGTCTGAATTCTAATCTTGATGTCCAGTGTCAGTGTAATTTTGAGGATCATATGGAATCTGTTGAGGAAAGAAGCAAATAGAAACTTAAATTAGGTTATGACATGCAGTTGTCGTATAGATATTGAGAGGGATGTCTATTGGGTGCATATTTTTTGGATGAGATGAAGATGTCAATTTGACTTGGGACCTCCAATTTTGAGGAAAGGTGTATGCTAATTGGGTTATGCCAACAACTTTTTATCTAATTCTTGATTATCATTTGATATTTATGCACTTTTGTGGCATAAAACGCCTCTAACTTTACATGATTTTGTAATCTCAGGTCATTAATTGCCATGATTCAGTCATTTACATTTTAGCGCCTTTGAGATATGCCGTCGTTTATGGATGCTCTGATGCTACTATAGTTCTTGGAGCTGTTGGCAAGGTATCATTGCCTTTGTGTTGCTAGCTACTTGCATTCCATTAATTTTGGAAATATTGGAAACATTCTCTGCTACTGTAATGTGAAATTCGGATACGAAATTGTTTTCCTCTGTTTAATTAGTATTGGTGTTGGAATTGCTAAAAACATTTCTGTGGTATTTTGATCTGAAACTTGGAAATAGATTTGTTTTGATGTCTTGTCGTTAGTGTTCTTCTTATTCACTATTCCACTGACTGGAAAATGTCCATTGCTATTAAGGTAGGTACACAATTGTTTCTTTGTCACCAAAGGCGCTCAATTGAAAGGTGATCAAGCATCTTACTTTTGGATTCCTTGCGTTTTTACTCTTAGGATAGGGCTCTTGTGTACCTTTCCTTTCATCTGCCTAGCATCTGTCAATAATCTGTGAACTGTTCATGGTTGGAATGTCTATAGTTGTAATGTAAAGACATTGATATTCTCCGTTTGAAAATCTATCATCTAATGTTGGTTGATGTGTTTTTTTTTTTTTGAAAATATATGTAACAAAAATTGTCAGCACTTCTAGAAGAATAGCCCCTTTTCATCCCTACTCCATTTCCTGAATTTCTGGCAATGCCTAAATTGCTAAAATTAATTTGTATAAACTGAAATATGGCCGTGCACCTGCACACAATCAGTTTATATTGCTAAGATTGTTTAAATCAATAGCAGATATTTTCTTGCCCTGCATGATATATGCCTATGTCATCTTTGCATAAGTCATTTATTAACTCTTGCTACTGGTTCCAATTATGGTTTTCCCCATGACATTCTTTACTGTTTGCAATAATTCTTCTCCTATGGGAACACTTTATATGCTTTCCCACCTCCTCCCTTTCCATATTCTATTTTTACAATACTTTCCTGTAGAATTAACCTGATGTCTACACCCCTTAACTATCGACCCATTTCCAGTTCAAGTAATGATATACTTTCAATCATGGTTGAATATAATATGATTGTTTTTGGTCATTGCAGGCAGTAAGAGTTGAACACTGTGAACGTGTGCATGTGATTATGGCAGCAAAACGAGTCTGCATTGCCAATTGTCGTGAGTGTGTATTCTTTTTGGGAGTGAACCAACGTCCCCTTATTGTTGGTGATAACCACAAGATACAGGTGAGTGAATCACTGCCACTTTGCAAGTGCAACGAGAATTTGATATAATGACACTTGAGTTTTGAGATGAGAATTAATAAAGAACTCATTTCTTAGTAATGCCCATCTAGTCTTAATTTTGAAAAATAGATAATTAGTAGGGAAAGAAATTCAATTAGTCAAAAAAATTCATTTTAAGATTTAACTATACATATTATCCAAACCTTAAAAACCCTAAATTAAGCCCACATATAAAATATCCAAATAGAATATGGTAAAGGCAAATGAGAAAAACCTTTCTTTTTTACAAAAATTTCTATCTAAAATAAGTCTGCCTCAGCAATTTACAGTGATTCTCTGTGATGAACTAGTACCAACCTCATAAAACCGTGATTTAAATTAATGGAAATATGTAAGTGGTATTTATAAGATGAGAAGAGAAGAGGAAGGGTTTTGATGTGGGGAAATGATTGACCGGATTGCAATTGAGAGGTGAAAGATGTCTGAAGTGACTGCTGGTTGATGTCGTGGCTTATGAGTAGAAGAGAAAATTTCTCATTTTGTTATTATGTTTATTTTTATGTGCTTTTATTGCTGATTTTCCTCAAATAAAGCTGATTTGCCCTTCATTTTTTTTTTGCATGTCAGCCATGATTTTTAACTTGTAACTGTTTGGAAAGAATTATTATCAGAATATCCTGTTAATCTTTGAGCAAGATGGGGTCAAAATAGGAGTTCAGGAGTTAATTTAAACAACCATGAACCAAAAAAATGAAGATTGATCAACTTAAACATTTGGCCTGGATTACTGTAAAATCTTTTGGTGATCACTATAGTCAATGGCTCTATGCTGGATGGAGAACACAGGGGAATCATGCTGTGGTGCCTTGTGTCTTGGTGAGAGTATTGCTAAGGTTATTATAACAACTTGATCATTCTTAGTAACGATTTTTTTACAAAGAAAAACAAACAAACCTCTATTGACTAGGAAGAAAAATTACTTTATAGCTAAACTTTGTGATCTTTTTCATGTTTATTGTCTAACTAAAGTCTTTCAAACACTTTTTTCAGCTCATTGTTTTGCAAATAGCATTCGATTTCTTTGTAGTGTCATCATGTTGACTACTGTTGCTGTCTGATCCATTCTGTCTGTGTTAGCTTGCAATGACAGAGGGTTTGATACTTAGAGGGATTTTCTTTTGGCCATTTTAATGCAAATTGTTGCTATCAGCTATCACTATATTTGTATAGACAGTCTATAGAATATTAAGGTTTCCACGGGATATGTAATATCTCAAGAATTTGATTTTAGCATATTTAATATCTAATTATGCTGCAAAATAGAATTGGGACTCTTCCAGGTCAGTGTTGCAGAGCACCCCAAGAAGGCATTCCTTGTTTCTTTCTCTGGCTGGTAGACATGGGTTCTTACAGATTATTGATTAATCTTTAATGATCATTTTCACTTTTAGACCCATCTCGCATTGTTTTGAGTTGGTTTTTGGGTGTTATCACCAGTATCAACTTCAATATTGAGGAAGACTAAGTTTGGAAATTCTTTTCTTAAAATTTATCAGGTGGCACCATATAACACATATTACCCCCAGTTGGAGGAGCACATGACTGATGTTCGCATTGAGGGAACTATCAATAGATGGGATGAAACTTTGTCAGTTGGAGTGATTGATCCACACGATTCACTATCTCATCCTGCAGGTGTTTCTGATGCTCAAGCTGAGCCAGCTAAACGCCTAGATCCTGATCAGTTCACAAACTTCCTGGTAGTCTTTTATGTATTTCATAGCTTAGCTTGGGGTATTTTGTATCTTTCTTTCCTTTTACCTTTTTATTATTTAACATTGTTTGTACATGACATAAGCATTTCTTAATACACAGATCCCAAACTGGTTTGAAGGTGAATCCACTGGATCGACAAAGGATAACCCTTTCCCGTTACCTGATGTGTACCTGACATCTCAACGGAGAAATGTAAATGCACTAAGCCTAACAGAGGATGACAAACTTTGACTTTGTAGTTTTAGTTTACATTTACCTGCAAGATAGAACCAATGTTGTGTATTTAGAATTACTGCTCAGTTTTAATTGATTTTTCTAATATTGAATTAACAGAATTGTTGTTTTCTTCTTAATGTTATTAACAGCAAAAGAATTTAGGTGAGATAAAGCAAATATTGAGAGAAGCTCCCCTTGAAGAAAATCGAAAAAGAGAATTATCATGTGCTCTTCATGCGTACTTCAGAGACTGGTTATATGGTAAATCCATCAGGTCTTATCTTTTTTATTAAGTTCTCATCTTTACATTTCCACATGTGGTAGTTTTCATTATTGTTTAAGTCATATTCATGGAACTGTTTCCACTTTGGTACTTTCTAGTTCAGAGTTCTGTTGATTATAGGATGCTATACAGTAAAAGATCATAGTACGGTCCTTTCTTGAAAATCCAGAAAATGAAAATAGGTTCTTGTGACTGAAGATCGTCTTTTCTAAATGAACAACAGTTGTATTCCTGTTGATTTTTAAGCAGGTTCCTATACATTCTAATTCATTCTTTCCTTTTGATATCTGATGATTATACTCGGATCCTATTTTCTTTTTCCCTTCTGAATTTTAAGCAAAACTGAGGGAGCGATATGCCTTAATTAGGAGATCAAATAGCTGACTGAATGGAATTGTTAATTTTCTGAACCGTCTTTGCTTGTGTTTCTGAACTTTATGATATGATCTTTAAAAAAGATTATTAGCAAATGAGCTGTGAGAGAAGAGATGCGTACTTAATACCCTTTTTTTTTTCCCTGTAATAATATGGCAGCTTCTGGAAATATTCGTCAGCTGTACTGCCTACAAGGTGACTGATGCCTCCTGGTTTCGCTGCATGGTTTGATGAGTTATAGGAGGACAGTTTACGGTTTTGTTTCAGTTTCAACTCATTGCCAGTTCTTCAGGTGATTTTCTGTGGTGCAACAAACAAGCAACTGAGAATCCAATCACTCTTGTAAGTGAGAACAGCACGAAAATTTTATGGATTGGCTTTTGTGCACAGTATGCAATTTAGGTATTCATTTGCCAATCTCAATTCTCAATGTAATATTTTTTTGATTAAAAAAAAGGAATAATCTTAGTGTAATATTTTTTAACGTAGGTCTGCAATCTTGTGAATTTTTTTCATCATCCCGTTGATCTAGCCATGTGAATTTAAAATTCTAATTTTCTTTTTATCTAGGGTTTTTCTTCCCATTTGTTTTGAGCTCTTTTCTCTTTCTTCTTAAATTAGGTTTTGATGGCAGCAAGTTTAAATATACAGGTTATGTTAATCCAAAATGTTCAATTTTTTTTTTTAAAAAATGAGTATAAAGTTTGATTTTTGAATATAGGAAAAAATTCTTAAAAAAGAATTGAACAAATTTTTATTAAATCATATATATATATATTCGATACCTCTTGTTCGTTTTTAAAAATAGTGAAATTTTATGTTTTGTTTAAAATCTTTTGATATCTAATGGTCATATTAAATTTTGATTTTTTCGAAATTAAATTAAATTAAATTTTAAATAATTTTTTTTATTTATAAAATTTAAAATCAAAATCTTATTTAAGGGTCATCACAAAGAGCTTTGCCAGCATCCTGCACTTTAGCACTTAACAGTCTGTACCTGCAAAACAAGATCTGCTTGGTTCTCGTAATGCTTATACGACGACAAGATGTGGCCTTTACAAAAAGCAAGCAACAGATGTTTAACCTGGTTTTACAGATTGAAGCCCTGACAGTTGTGCACGCTATATTCTTGAAACCAGCTAGCTTTAATTTATTGGCGGCAGCAGACATTAACATCTTTATTTAAATATTTTTGGTTTTCTTTATTGTTGATGTTTAAAGTTAATATTTAATGTAATTAGTATTTTTTCTTTTTTACATTTATAACTATAATAAATGTGAAGAAACTGAAAAAGCATCCATGAGAACTGCATAAGCCCCTCAACTCTGGATTGGATGGCTAAGCAGCCAATCTAAATTATAGGATGCGGCGAGTGATATTTTTTAATAATATAAATTTTAATATGATAATAATATATATCATATAAAATTTAATATATTTTAATATTTATCTTATATTTATATTTTTTTATATTATATTCATAAAATATATAATATTAACTTAAAAAATAATAATAATAATAATAAAAGGCATTTTGATTTTTAACCCTTGAGTGACTCCGCATTTAACCTGACTCGTTACATTCTCAGAAGAAAGCACCCGTTTACTCGAGCGCCAGCTTTACAGAGAATCTCAACTCTCCGATTACATATTTTCCCGAGAAAACACTTTCTCAAAGGAATTTAGGAAATGCAAACAGCGGATGACATCCGTAATCTCCCAGTCGACATCGCATTTTTTCGTGTTGTAGGTAACGGACTAAGATATCATCTCAGTTAATCTGAAAAAAAAAAAAATTTCAGTTTCTCTTTTTTCAGAACTTTGATGAAAACTACTCTCGAAGATTGTTTTAGCGATTTTTTTTCGGTTCGTCTACTGAAGAATGGTTGGTTGATCGCAAGAGAATACCATCGGATTGGAGAAAGAGATTGGCGGCGATATGATCAAAGATATCGAAGGAGTTGTCGGCGTTGACTAAGGATATTGATCCCTATTTTCAAACCATGGACCCTGAAGGTCAATCTTTGTTTTCTTTTTAATTTTATTCTCTTTAATTAAATTATGGTATTTCACTGAATTTGCAGATTGCACATACAATTGTATTTTGAAATTTCATTTTATGCGAGGTATGATGTTTTTTTGTTGATAAGGTGAAACTTGATGGATTCGCTGTTTGTTAAATAAGGAGCAATTCGGTTTTTTTTTTTCAAGCACATGTTGGCTCTCTATGTTGCTCTTAGCTTGAGATAATTATGTCGTGGATGGATGTGAAGTCCAGAAATTTCAATCGGAGTTTATGGCTCTATATGTGATATTTTTTTTCGATTTATTTTATCAGCTTTGGCGTTCATTAAAGTTCTCAGAATTGGACTTTCAAGTGCTCTTCTATTTATTGTTGCTCTTGTTTATGGTTATCTGATGACTAGGATACTGCCTTCAGGAATTGGTTATTAGAGGCTAAAAAGATATATGACATTCTTATTTATCCAAAAAAAAAAAAAAAAAAAGATATATGACATTCTTCTTCAGTCGACTCCCGAAAGCCAGAACATATTTGGCTGGTTATCTCGTGCTGCTGTAAGACAATCACTTCATCCCTCTCTCTAACTTACCCAAAGATTCAAACGCTTGTACAGCATTGGAGTCGAGCACCGGATCTTTTTGATAAATATGAAATTTGTATCCTTTGACAGGGATCTTGGGAAGCAATTGTGCATTCTTTTGAGAAAGATCATCTTTACCTTGGTGAGGCTGCTCAAATAATTATTCAGAATGTAAACTATGAAATGTAAGTGTGTTGTTTTTCTTGGTCTTAAACTTCTTTTGAATGAATGACACTCTCAAGTATCAATTTATTGTCAATTTGATGCACTTTATTGATCTCTTAAAATGTAAAGCCCATATCACAAAAAACAGGTACTGAAGATTCAGCAACAACTGGCAGAACTAGAGCGGAAGAAAGCTGACATAAAAAGACGTGCAGCTCTATCAGCTGCTAAGTTTGCTGAGGCTTGCCAAGAGCTTGGTTTGCAGGTTATGATAGTGTTTATATTGATAATAGCAACTTGGTCTGCTTTTTATTCCTTCTTGCAATTAAGCATTAAAGTGGCAATCATTGCATATTACAGGGAAAAAATGTCAGGATTCTAGAAGTCATTGGTGGTGATTCTGTTTTAAAAGGGATCGAATATTATTCTAATTTTGTCAGAGATGTTCATACGGAAAAGGATGTAAGACATTAATCACAATCTGATGATACTTGCTTTTATTGCTGTTTGAACTCTCCAAAGTTTGTGCTTTTTTTTCTTTAATCTAAATTGTATGTTGAATTTTCTAAGTTTTGTAATGTAGCTGCTTACAAAAATGATTTGCAGAAATCTTCAGTTTCTGTCTTGTTGAACTTGAAAGACGTGAAAATCCTCCTTATTTGAATGTTTCTGCAGCTTCCTAGACCCCTGATTTAGAAGATACTCAATTAAAGCTATAATGAAATAAACCCTGTGAAGGGACGTAGACGTCAACACAGATACTGGGATATCTCTGTTGAGAGTGCACAAATTGATTGGGATATGGGTCCTTTAGAAGAAACAGATGATGGTTGTAATGGTTTGAGCCCATATGAGATGGTTAATGCCAGTGAGATCTTGCAGAATTCTTCACCAAATGAAGCTGCTGCTTCTGATAAAACCCCATTACACAGAACCGAAGTCTGCTCACCTCCTAATTAAAGTGTCAGATATATCATGAGATATTAGTGTTGAAACACCACAAGTTGGTGTGATTGACGATGTCAGCTTACCAAACATACAATTGGAAAATCAGAAATATGCCCCTGATTCCTTAACTATTACCCAAGGAACCAGGGAAGAGAGGAGCCAACTTTTGGAGACAAGAGTATAGAAATAAGATTCTCGATGATTTGTTTTAGGTATATGCTGATTAACCTTATTGAAATATCTGATTGGCTAATATTGCTGTAAGATTTCTTTTATTTTTGCTAATATATCATTAGAAAAAAAGGGTTTCATTAATAGCCAACTCTATGTAATATGTGATTGATGCATGATCACTTTTGGTTTTTGCCAAAGCCTTTTCATCTTCTGTACAAACAAAAATAGGAGAAGTTAAAAAGCATTGAACCTTCCCTGTGCTTACCTGTCGTGATGGTGTAATTATTTGTCATTTGATCAAAGCATCTTTCTAGGTGTAGGCTTCATCTTTGGTTTGGTGTTGTGTTATCAGATGGAAGCATTTTTGAACCAGCGTTAGTGGAGTTAAGGAATGAAGACACTCTGTCCTTGCAAAATCAAGTCCAAGCAGTTGCTCCCTTGGTGCTCCAGCAGTATACAGCTGATGCCATCAAGACAATGATATCCAATGTTTCACTCGCTATTTCTTTGCTGACAAACAGAAAAACACGGGATTTAATCATGATTCTGAACTCTAAAAGTGCAACTTGACAATTTATTTGTTTTTATATGTTGACTGTTCTTATTTTCCTTTTCTACTATTCTATTTCCTTAAATTCTCTTTTAAAAGAAATATCCATCCAAACTTCTTATGTTTGTTGTCAGAAGCAATTTGGTAATATTAGCCACCGGCATTACTTTCTGAGCCAAAGAAGTTTTCAGTTGCTAATCTTCACTTTTCACCATTGAAAAATTGATTAATTTTGTAGTAAATTGTTAGATTCATTACTAATTAACGCTTTACTAGCATTGATTTTGTTGTTTTAAAATTCAGATTCCTAGACAGACTAGTTAGTTCATTGGAGGAAAAGAAACATCATGAAGTGAAGTTAAAAAGAGGGTTTCAAACACATGGCTGCTAAACGTATGGAGCTTCAGAATTCTGTGTCTTCTTCATGGTCAAAGCAAGTGAGTTTCATATTATGACCGTTGCACCAAGAAAAGCGTTATGCATCTTTTGCCCACATATTGTCAAGTTGAATCAGTTTTTTTCCAGAACTCCTTCACTTCGATGTTACTCTTACTCTTCATTTTTTAAGTACCTATGTCCGAACATAGATATAAGATAAGATCCTTTGAGAATCCTTTTAATAGATAAAAAAAAAATTTTAAAAATTGAATATACCTGTATTAGATATATATTCATATCTAACACTTATAGTCCAAGTAACATTGCTCTACTTTGCTAGTTCAGATTTTAGTTCCTTGGTACTATAATATCTCCCACAAAAAAGAAAAAAAATATCTTACTGTATCTCTTCATAATGCTGGTTCTGCCGCTAAGAAATAATGAAATGATTGTGGTTTTGTTCATATCCGAAAATGGAATGATTTCCAAATGACTTGATTCATGTATTGTAGCAAAACCAAAAGAGTTAAAAACTGTCTTCTCCTTGCTTTCCCTAATACAAAAGTGATTATTCAACTCCAGGAAGCTGTTCTTGCAAAAAACCAGGGAGCTAAAGAAGCTATGTGAAAGTAACCTTTCATCGGTATTTGATGGAAGGCCCGTTAATACAATTGGAGAGATCAATGCCTTGTTGAATAGCTGCATTAGTACGTAAACGCCGGAGATGTTAAGCTTAGGTAGGGATGAAACTAGCAAACGAGATGGTACGAGGCGAATGTTAGGTGTAACAACTATTTATTTTTTCCTTCATGTTTTCACTTTAAAATGATCTCTGATGTAATCATTGATCATTTCATCGCTCACAAATATAAGCACAGGATTTAATCATGATTCTCAACTCTGAAAAATCGCAACTACATAAAGCCTAATTTGTCCATCTTGAAATAAGGCATATTTTGTGTCTCCATGTTTGCACTTATGAGTGTTTATCCTTTTATCAGTTTTGAATTTGCAAAAGTTGGTTAGTCAAAAATAGATAAATAACTCTTCAAGTTCTTCCCCAAATAGGGATGAGGAATGGAACTTTTGATGCCATGAAATCATGGTTCTTCACCATACTAGGTTTAAGCCTTCATTTTCCAAAAAAATCAAACTTCTTAATATCAGATTGTCCAATTATTTACCTGAATTGGTAAGCACAGGCAAGCAAGCACCTACGTTAGAAAATGCATGTTGATACTAATGCAATTTTACCTGACACATTGTTATACTACTCGCCTTAGCGAGTCAAAGCAGCAGCAATGACAGGAACATGATATTAGAACCATAGATTGTCATCAATGCCAACTAATTTGCCTATGCAAAAAGGATTATTTTAATAAGGCTAACACCTTCCTGGGTGGTTTTAACTGCTAATTAGTTTAGGCAAAGGGGTAACACCTAGCCATTCAGCATTTTACAACCATAGGCAAGACACACACAACAGGGGATTTGTTCGGTTTTATCCTACTCCGACTTGGAACATATACCAGATGCCCAAAAGGCCAAAAAGTACACATGAAATAAGATTCGGCACAAATATTGACCAAGAAACATGCATGGGAGAGAGTTGCAACCAACCTAGAGCGATCATTGTATATGCTCTGTGGACGTGTCATCCGTCCGGGACTGCTGCTCGAGTTCCATGTATTGCCTCCGGCTGCTTTGCTGACACAACTCAAGCCCGCCAGCAAATTGACTGTTAATCGGCTCTGAGATTTGACCCAAACCAAGGTGAGGCTGCATCTCGTGACAGCTACTACCGGAGTTGTTGCCCTTGATACCCCAAGAGGCATTTGAATAAGGATTCAGAACTGCACCATGAGGCATTGTTGGTTGAGACATGGAAGACTGTTCAGTATTTATCATGTCATGTACCCCAAGACTCGAAGCCCGATTTCTGGAGCCCCATGGTTGATTTGACAGAAGAGAGAGAGCACAGTTCGAGTCAACAACTCCAGTGTAGCATTCTCCCGGAGGAATTCCAGTACCAGAAAATCCACTCCCAGCTGGTGAGCCCTGCAGGAAAAGGTCAGGTGGACGACTCTCCGAGTTGTTTTGCCATGGATGCAGAAGAGACCATCCCGTAGCCATGTTTTGATTTCCAGATATGTGCTCCGATGTTCTTGCTGTTGGCCAGGCATCCCTTCTGGAAAGCCTCGGGTAAGCTGTGAAATCCATAATAAAGCTTCCACCTCTGGTGCTGCTTTCTGCATCATAAGCATCAAATGGGTACTGCAAGTCATTCCCTTGCAATCACTAAACAACGAAATTTCTAAAAGAAATTTGTGATCACGAATCATGATCTAACCAATAATAGATGAAGGAAGCCTGCCATAACGTGAGGATAATAATGATCCAGGAGGTGGCTTCCTGCGTCGCTCATTGTGACCTGCTAGCCGCCTTCGGCAACTCCGTTTTCCTTGGTCAAATTCAGGAAGCTGATGAAATCTGGATAGAGACTACATCGGATAATGTTAATTTGATAGAAAAAGCGATTCCAAATTCAGAAGAGTAGGAAATCAAACCCGACAAGAGCTAAAAATAGATGGGCATACAACAAAGCTATGTTGCTCCAACTCTTCATTTTTCTTAAAGTACTTGTGTCCAATGCATATCTGGATATGGATATGAGGATATGATTCTCCAAGGACCTTTCAAATACATAAAAATCTTGAAAAATATCGAAGATAGTCGTGTAGGATGCATATCCATAAATAAATACTCGGTAAATGCTAGATCACTAATCTGGAAAGACTAACATGCATGCAAACTGAATCGAAAAACAAATTTGCCAATATATATATATATATATATATATCATAATCTGCCAATTTTGTTGTTAATTTTACCGGGGGGAAAAAAGATGCTTTAATATTCAGCAATATCTGCTTTAACTTCTTTCACCCTCCACAAAGTCAGCCTACCTATTTTTGAGGAAAGGCAACCTAATATGTCAAGTTATATATATATATATATATATATATATATATAAAAGCAATATAGCACAGAAAAGAAAGCTCAGGGGAAAATTGGAATCAATCGATTAGCTTCCAAAATATGTCCCTAAACCACAAATCATTTTAACGTTATAGAAAAATCTAAATAGCCTCTTACTGAAAAGGCCAAAAATCAAATAATTAACCAAAATTTACACTCGTATAAGTTCCATATCTCAGTTACTAGCCTCCATGAAACTAGTGAACTATGGACCTTGACAAAACAATGTAAGAGAAGACAAATAGAAACACCAAAAATTCATGGCACCAATCAGTGGCTAAGCTCCAAAGCTAGCAAACATAATCAATAAAGTCCAGACCCTTCACCAGAATATAGCCTATCTATGGTCTGACTCTTCATTTTTCTTAAAAAGTTCCCGTGTTCAACACCCTATTAAACAGATATACAGGATATGGGTACAAAATATAATCCTTCAAATACATGAAAATCTTTAAAAAAAAAAAATTTGACGCATACTCACGTCGAATACACAGTCTGAGCAGTAATACATCAACAAATCCAAACACAAAGAAACAAGAAAATCAAGCAAAAAAAAAAAAGCACAGAGAAACCACAATCTGAGCCCCTCACTTTGAGTTAAAACAGGGAAACTAGATAAAATTTTGACACATACTGATGTCGAATACACAGAGTCTGAGCAGTAATACATCAAGAAATCCAAACACAAAGAAACAAGAAAATCAAGCAAGAAAAAAGCACAAAGAAACCACAATCCGACCCCTCACTTTATGAGTTAAAACAGGGAAACGGGATACTTCGAGTACTCAAGTTTGAAATAAGATTAAACAGAAATCATTTAAGCCCGAACAACCCATTTAGCCAACCTAATAAATCCAAAATCACTGTCCTAAGAACATATAACAATCTACAACCACAAAAAAAACAGGTTTATTAACTCTTACCACCACATCCCTTCCCAGTAAACAAGGAAATTCAATGACTAAAAAAAAAAAAAAAAAAACTAATTAATAAACTTCTTACTTGGGCTAAAGTGGTACCAGATATGAGTATGTATCTGATATGAATATATTCAATTTTTTAAAATTATTTCTTTAGAGGATCTCAAGATTTATACCATGATCTCCGAAAATGTGTGAAATATAAATATCAGAAATGAATACTTAAAAAAAATTGAAAAACGTGGGCGAAAAAGACTATTAAAACAAAGCAAGGCTAAAAAATTGGAAATAAAAAGGAGAAGTAAGAGAGCAAAGTTGGAGGGTTTCTGGAAGGCTGACCTGCTACACTGCTGACAAAACCTTTGCTCAAGACCAGCAACAATGACTTTAGGTGACTTAGAGTGCATAGGACAGACCTTATGCCTTGAATAGTAAGCCTTAGCATCACTCAGATCCACTTTACAACCTTCTACTTGACACCTTGGAGGCTGAGCACCTTGCACCACTCCACCACTCCTTGCTTTCCTACCGGACCCTGATGAACTTGAAGACCCCGGACCCGACTTGGATGGAGTCCCCATGGTCGCACCACCACCAGTACTAGCAGCTACTGCATCCTCAAAGTAGATTTTTTTACCAAACTTCAACCCATTGAGTGACTCTTCGGTGGAAGAGTTGGTGGAAGAACCACCCGACTCTGTCAAAGAGCCCGAACCCATTTCCATATGAGCTCTCTGCCTACTGCTCGTTCATGGGGTTTTTGCTGTTATGGATCATGAAAATGAGATTAAAAAAAAAAAATGCTCTTCCCTAGCACACTACACACCAAAAATAGAATGGGGTTCTTTGTTTATTTAAGTTTAGAACAAATTTGAACAGTAATTTTCAATACATCAATACAATAACTTGAAAAAAAAAAAAAAAGACTGGTTAACCAAATTCATAATAAATAAACATAATAAACAAACACATTAATTAATAAATAAATAAATAAAGAATGAGAGAGAGTGACAAGTTAGCACTGACACTGAAACTGACCCCAGGCCAGCCAGGAGAGTTTGTGGTGAGGGACTTTTGTCCGTCACTTACTAAAAATTAAATAAAAAAAACTAAAATAAATAAATAAAGCTTAAAAGAAATGAAAGTTGACACTTGACACACCCCTTTTACTCTTTTAGAGAGAGGGGCAAAAGAAAAAGAAAGAACGGTCAGGTAGTTCCATGGCAAACTTTATTGTATAAAATACATCTTCTTTGTACATCACCTATAAACTTTCCAATAAAAATTATCCCAAGATGCTGGCTTCCTCATGTTGGCAATTGAATCTTAGACTAAAGTGGAAAAAGAAAAACTTTGAGAGAATATAAAATCAAAACTTATGATTAATTTTTATTACTATACTATTTAAGGGTTTTTTGTCATTATAAAGTAGAGATTATTTAGACTGTAAATTTGTACTCTGAATAATTTGTACTTTTATTATAGTAATAAAAACCTTGTTAGAAATATTGTAAACTTTTTTTCAGTAACGAAGGACAAAAATTTTGTCACTTCAAATGGCTCGATGGTCAATCAACAATGAGTATTTCATCAAATCACCTTTTCAAATTTCTCTCTTTTTTTTTAAATTTATTTATGAAAATATTAATTAATATATATTTGTTAAATTAAATTACATAAATATATATAATTAATTTATTATTTTTAAAATTTAATAAACAGACTTATTAATAGGGGGTTTTTTTTTCTATTTCACAATTTTTTTAATTGAAATTTGGAGAATTTTTGGAATCAAAGGATGTGACATTTTTGGGGACTAACTGTGGGCAAAAATTTTGACATTTAATATCAGTTTAGTTTAATCAAAGATTTGGAAAAGACAGTCTGAAAAATCCCTGCAATAGATTTTGTGCAGCACTTACTGGCAAAATGCCAATGGTAAACTGTAAATTCCAATGTCCCTTTATTTGTTAGAAAAAAAAGTTAATCTCCAAACATTTGGTTAAAATTTTCAAAATTTAAAAAATATATATAATTATAACAATATTTTTTAAATTTTATAAAAATAATTAATTAAAAATAATTTTTTAAAAAAATAAAAATATTTATAAATATCTATTAAATAAATTTAAACATCAAATTTATTTATTTATATGTAATTTTTTATCATTTCCAGTTTGGTTGAAGCTTGGCTCATCATCAAATCACTATGGTATACTTATTTTCATTTATTGCTTGATGAAAAATGAGGAGAACTGAAAAAAGTTCTCAATGAGGTTTATTTCCACAAGATTTTTTTTATTATATTTAAAATGATTTTTATTTTTAATTTAAAATTTATTTGTACTAAGAATTTATTTAATTGTAATTAAAACTTAAAGATTTATTTAGATATAAATTAATTTTAGACGTAATAAAAATAAAAATAATTTTATTTAGATAAAATTTATTTTATTTTAACCATAAGTCTATTATTCCTTAGGATAACTTATTTCTTCAAGTGAGATACGATTTCTCCTTTTTTAATTTAAAATGAGTTTGTTATTGTGCTTGCATTTTTCAAAAATTAATAACTTAAATTTCATATATTTCTATGTAATTAACTTAATTTTTAGATGACAAATACATATTTGTCGATATATTGATATGAAGAACATTAGTCACACTACTTCATCTTTCCCCTTTTTTTTTTTCTTAACTAAAATTGAATTTATAATTTTAAAATTATTAAATACATTAAAATTTTAAATAAAAATATCATACTTATATTAGCTTTACTATATTAATCATATTTAAACACTTAATGTCAAGTTTTATTAAATATATTATCTTTATTTCTGGTTTGATCTTAACATTTATTCCCTTTACCATATTTAGTACAGCTATTCACACCAACTAAAACGTTGCTTGTCCCTACCAAAAAAATAAATAAAGTATTTTCATTCATATTATTAGAAATCTTGGAAAGTACAACAAAGTTTGAAGGAAACAAGACCTGCTACTAATTAAACTCATTATTTTTAATTTGAAGTAACCTTTTTTTTCATTTTTAAAGAGATGATTTTTTTTAAAAAAAGTGAGAAGTTTATTAAAAAAAATAAAAAAAATTATTTAACTTTAAAATCTTTAAAATATATAAAGTGAAATGGGAAAAAAAATCAATGCAAGTTTCTATTC
>JBBYHK010116935.1:25906-39499 GCA_038382065.1 Adansonia grandidieri | reverse complement strand
GTTGGTTTCGGTTATTGTGTGTAGCCTAAAATAATCAGAATTCAGATTAATTAATATAAATTAAGACAAGGATTTTTGAAGGAGTCCCGTTTAACGGGTGTTTTACATACCCATTAATTTTTTTATTTAAAATAATTTTATATTTAATTAATTATTTTTTTCAAAATTTTAAAAAATATAATAATAATTACATAAATTGTTTTTATTTTTGCACTCTGTTAACATTTGCCCCTTAAAAAAATATATATAGTAAAAGATTTAGTTGTTTGTGTTCCAACTGTCGACATGTAGCAATATTAAATTTTGGAGAACTGTCTTTCGAATTTGTAAATACATATGAGGAAATAGTTAGGCTGTCGGTAGATGAGTTAATATTATGAGCATCATATATATATATATATATATATATTATTGGTTTCTCTTTCATTTAGAATAAAAATAAAAATAATAATAAATAAAAAAGGAATGCAGATAACTGAATACTATAAAATTCACAGGTAGTGATTCCAAAAATATTTCGAGATATACATATATTTTTTAGATATTATCAAGAATATCAAGAGTATTTAAAGAGTACTTTCAAATAAAAAGGTTTACATTCACTTTCATAAATGAATGAAAATGAAAAATAAAATATATAGTTTTACAAATGATGTTTAAAATGGCAATTTTAAAAATATATGTGGGTGACGAATTCGCAAGTAGCAATTTCTAATATATTTTGAAGTGAGAAAACGTCCTTAATTATCACCAAAAGTATTGGGAGTATTTAACGAGTAATTTTAATAAAAAAAAATTCGGATTAATCTTTGTAAAAAGAAAAAAGGTTTTACATGAATAAAATTATTTAGAATGGGAAAATAATAATAAAACCGATGACGAATCTCTGATAATGAACTCCAAAACATTTACAAGTAGTGATTACGGCTAAATCTGGTGGTGAAAGAATTTTCATTATACTACCAAAAGTTTTGTAGTATTTATGGAGAATTTTCAATACAAAAGATTCTTATTCAATTTTTCTTTAAATATTAATAATAAATTTTTTTATTTTTATAAAAAGAAAAGAATGACTTAAAATAAAATGATTTCACAAAATGAATAATAATGTTTTTTTTCCTTAAAAATAAAAACTATTAATGGAATTAATTTTAAACTAGTGTTTAGTCCTCGCGTTGGTTCAACGTTAAATAGTGTAATGTTGAAATCAAAATATTAATAGTGTGTTTGTACTTACCAAATAAAAGTGTTTTGTCTAGAAACAAGTGACTAAAACTAATTCGTTTTCAAAATAAGAAAAGTAACATTCTATAAAAAAAAATAATTTGAAAGAATATAACAATACTATTAACAATTTAATGGTAATTATTTAATAATATTTTTTTATAATTTTTTATTTGTATACTGCTGTGAGAGTAAATTTTTTTATAAGCAATTATTTTAAAATTATTTAGCCTTTTTATATCTTAATATATATTTATAATATAAACATAATCATAAAATTTTACCAATATATCAATGTATCAATTTTTTAAGAAAACGAATTACTATCATATCAAAATTTATATAAATATGATACTTTAAATACGATTATAACATGAAAAAAGTAATATGAACTTGATGACATGTGACGCAAAATTTAAAGTTTTTTAAATAATATCATTTAGACTTGATAATTTCGAATATAGTATAAATATACAACATAAACACATCATAAGAAAAATAATTAAAGAATGATACAATACGTAAAATAATCTAAATACAATATGAAAAATAAATACGTTAAAATTTATATAAAATTAATTACTAATATATCAAAATTTATGTATATAATACTTTAAATGCGATTATAATACGAATAACAAAAAAATAATTAAAAATAACATAAATAAATATTTTAAAATTTATATAAATATATAATATTATAAAAATGATTATTAATTGCACGCATGTTCACAAAGCACTGACTAATTCCTTCCTTCCGCAATCACAGAAGACATGTACAGTTTAGAGCCGCCTGCACGGTATCCAGAGGGTTTACTTGCTTCAAGCCCCATATCAATTACAGTCGACACCCGACCAACTCTTATCCATATCCTTTGCCTGGACCACAAAGGGTCGAATAGATGAAGCTTAGGTATTCGTATTAATTCAACTTGATTTAAAATACAGTTTATATAATAAAAATGAATAATTTATTTAAATTTAATTATAAATATTAGTATAAAAGTACTCTTTAATATTATTTTAATAATAATATATGTTTTCAATCGACCCGAGGATGGATAAAAAGAATATCTCGAACTGCGACTTGGCCGATACAGATTAACTTAATTTTGTACTTAAAAAGATTTTTTCTTTTTGACATTCCTGAGCGTGTAAGTGCAGTACTTTGTATTTGCCTTCCATTGGTAAATATAAAGGAAACCTTATGCCTTAAAATTGCATCATGGTTTTGTAAAAATATGGTACAAATATGGTATATTTAATAAATATAAAAATTTTATAATAGATAAAATATAATATTTTAAATATAATTAATAGATACATTTAATGCATATATTTTATTTATGTTTAAAATTTTAATAAATTTAATAATTAATATTTTATCTATATTTACATAATTAATATTAAAAAAATATAAAATACGATATGCATTCATAAATTTTCAGATCTAATTTAAAGTAAATGTTTTCTATTTTCGATAAAATTTCTTTTTACTTCATGTGTTTTAGGTTAAAATTTCTTTCTTCCACAAAATCGTCAATTATTACAAAAGTATTATGATCTTTAGGAATTTTGATTAAGAAAAAGAGTTTGGGACATTTAACAATCAGATACTAATAATGATAAACACCCCACTCCCCCAACAAAGAAAAAAGGAGACACTGAAGAGTGCAGGCCCAATATTTATGAGCAATATTTATTCAATAGAAAGCACAGACTGATCATTGCAGAATATTAAAAAAATGTAAATAAATTTGATGTAAGTCTCTAACAGCTGAGTAGGTAGCACAATAACTTATTAAGAACAATTCAAGTAAAACAAAACTTCAAAGACTATTTTTGTTAAAAATATTTATAATATACCAATTTACTGGTTGCATTTATATTGAAAAAAACATTTCAAATTCATTATTGACTAGAAATATATTTTTTTAATATTTAATTAATAAAAAATTATATTTTTATTTAATATAATATTTTTTAAATAATAAGATAAACTTTTTAGATTCAACAAGTTGATCTGGATCTAACAATAGATAAGCCTATTATTAACCTTTTTTAGGGTATTACTATAGAAATATCTTTATGCTCTAATTATAAATATATATATCTTTTTACGGCAACTAATAAATTTTTTTTTTGAAATAATTATACTTTCAATATTTTATGAAGAGAAATTAGTGTATAAAGATACGATATGAGAGATAAAATTAGGAGCATCCTCTACCTAGTACATTTTCTTGGCAACATAATATTTATAATTATTATAATATACTTAATCAATGATAATTTTTAATTGTATAAGACCCATAAAAATATTACGTAAAACTCATAATTTTAAGATTACGAGCCTCTACTTAATTTTATGTTTTGATTAAATAATTTTTGAATTGTAAAAAAAAAATTATAGGTGAAATGCTTCTCACTTTTTTAGTGGTTTCAAAACCAACCTTGTGTAGCTTTGTTTGCATATTAACGTCCATTTAAATAGTGATAATTATTTTACAACTTTAATTTTTTATTGTTAATATTTATGATTGATATTTAACGTAATTATTCAGATAATATTTATTGTATTCATAATTAAAATAAATATAACATGATAAAAATTATTTCTCAATCGTAATTTAAATCCTTACAAATAAAAACGAGCAAGTTTCTAGCCTCTGCCATGAACGGATCAGTTACTAGCTCTCCCTTCCTTCGCAGGAAGGGCTCCTTTATTGCTCCAATGTCTACCACGTTCATCTCTCTGATTCATAACGCCATTAACGATTTTTTTGAATGAGTTGGAAGAACTTCGCTTTTAATCTGAGAGACTCCACATAATTAATGCAATATATTTGTCAGGATAAAAACCTTATCAGTCTGATTTTTATATATTTCTTTTGTACACCATTTATTATTATAGGAAACGACGCACCCAAGGACACATCTTTTCTGGTAAACTTCCACTAATTTGGAAGTTAAAGCTATTTCCAATTATAAACAACTGCCTATAGGCAGTTAACGATTTATATGGTAAAAAGTTCCTTTTAACAAGAGAAAAACAAAAATTAATTCGGCCAATGAAAGCATTTCGTGGGGCCGGAAAAAGCAGTGGGTGAATAATTTTCCCCTCTAAAAACAAATAATCAATGCAATACTCAAGAAATTCTTTTGTATTAAAAAATTTAATGCTATGACAAATAGACAATGTTATAGTAAATGATGGCTTGTCTTTAACTGTTGCATCAAGACCAGTTCATCATCTTATGATTTTATGAGCTATTTAATTCCTCATTTTGCTTAGGCTATTTACATAATAATCTTCATTGCTGTCAAAGTTTATAGTTTTTTTTTTTTTATTTCTCATTGATTATATATATATATATATATATATATGCTTGTTTAAGAATAACATGGATGATTAAACCGAGTTCCTGGTAAAATGCTTAAATCTATCGAAACACATTTGAATTTCATCGATTAATATACAAACATCTATAAAATCATTGAAACTTGCATTATTATGACAACTTTTGGATTTTTTGGATCCTAAATTCGATTTTAAAGTTGTGAATTTTGTTAAAAATGGGTATTCAAATGCCTTTATAATTTTTTTAAACTACAATATTTTTTTGGACATTCGGATAATCAAGACAATATTTAGAAACAATAAATGTCAAATAATCAAATCCTAACTAGTTTATATATGATCTTAAAATATTTTATTTAAAACTTGGGAGTCTTGAAAACACAAACTTGATTGAAATTAGTTTTTAATCGTTATGAATTTTGTGTCAATAATATGTTTTATGAATCATATTTTTTCGATATTTGTTATAAAAGAATGCCAAGAATTGTCCAGACGCCGACGTTCTTGAAAATCGTGGCATAATTTTTAGGAGTTGGTAGTTCACTGTGAGAACCAGATAACTAGTAAATGAATCCAAATAATAATGTTGTTAAACACATCATTGCCATTAATAGGAAATCGAAAAGTTGATTTGAACTGCCAATATGCTAATAAGAAGAGATATCGCAGCAAATATACGGTGTTATAAAACACTCTTCTTACTCTGAGACAAAAATATCTTATTGACGATATTTGGATGCCTAAGACGGAGAACAACCACAACGAGGATCATGAAACTTTGTTTTTGTGAAAGTGTATTTGAAGATGGAGGCATAGAGGAGTACGGCCCTCTAAATTAGCGCTAATGTTCGTAATAAAAAATGCAAGTTGTAGAAAATCCACGGATGACTCACTTGGATTATAAGCTATTGAAGGATTATTTAACTTCATTCTAGTCACCAATAAAAGTCATAGATAGTCCTGCTAATTTTGACTTGAACCAAAAAACTTGACCAACTTTATTGAACTCAAACATGATCGGATTTAATTAAAAAAAAAGTTAATAATCTAAAACTGATCAATCTGAACCTAAAAATGGTCTGAATCTATAATGACTCAAAATTGAAATAACCTAAACAATTAACCCAAAAGGGCTTAAATATAAATTAAGTATAATTTTTTTTTAAACATTATATTAATGAAAGTAATACTTATAACATAAATTATTAATTTGTTTTAATTTCTTAACTTGTAATTAGGGGTATTCACTATTCAGTTTTAACCGAATTAACCGACCAAAATAAAATTCAATTTGGTTATTGGTCAAAGAATTTGAAAAATTTTGGTTATCAATTAATTCGATTCAATTAAGCAAAATCAACTGAATTAGCCTATTACCCGAAAAATATACAAAATATGATATTCTTAGTTGTTATTAGATGTTTTAAGTATTATATTGTTGAATTTTTTTTTTTTTGCTTATTATAGATGTTCTTCTTACTTATATTAGACGTTTGAATATTTGTTGGATGATTATACCAATTTGAATTAAAAAAACTTAAAAATTTAATATATTTAAATGCAAACAATTAAAATTTGATTAATTAGATTAACTGACTGAATTAATTAAAATAATTTTGGTTCGACTAATATGATTCTTTTATAATTCGCTTCAGTTAATGATTAAGAGAAATAAAAAAACCAGTTAATTCAGTTAATGGTATTTCGATCGGTCGATTAACTGAATTAACTGATTGAACACCCCTACTTGTAATTACCACTTTGGATTGTAATAAAGTATGCAAATATTGGTATGTATAAATTGATCATATTCCTTTTTTGTTCTCCCATCTATAAGTAAATAATGTAATAATTATGCAGATGTAGGTATAGCATAAAATCTATATTGCATTATTAAAAAATTTTGTAACATTTGATTATTTTAAATTTTTAGAATTGTGATTGTAATTTTAAAATATATTATATTAGTTGGAAGGAATTGATTTTTTTTCTGAAAAAATTATAAGTATTGTTAAGAATTTATCACATTTTTTATTATTTTTCAATTATTTTTTATTTTTTAATGTATCTTTATGAGGGCATATGACATTCTACTAACTTTATTTATGAAATCTAAAAACTCTTTAATTCTTCATTTAAATTTTTTATTTCCATAGTATAAAGAAATATTAATTTTAAAAAATATAATTGGAAGGTAACATGATAGCTTCATTATAGAAAAAATTGTTGTTGATGCCACCTGCAAAAGTGTCTAATATATGATCACATTAATATTTTTAATCTATATTTTCGTTAATTTTTTATCTTTTTGGAATTTTTTTGATTGAATTGGTATTAATTGATTCATGAGACAATTCAAATATGGAACACAGAATTTATATTTTGGGCTTCTTTTTTTTTTTTGTCTTTTTATCATTCATCTATCAATAGATAACTTTATTATTGATGACAATTGAGATAGACAATACAAATTTTGTTAGTCATATTTACTAAAAGTATGTTAAATGATAATACCGTTTAAGTAAAATGGATACTCAAAATTAAAAAATTACCTGATTATGCAATAATCCAAATATTAAGTCAGATACAGTTTTATTTTTATATTCTAATATTTAGTTTTTTAATTTTTAATTATTTATTTTTTATATTTCAATAAAATTTTAATTAAACCTAATTTGATCAAATAATTTGTTTAGATTTCATTTGATTTGAATTTAAAATTAATAATTTGAACTCAAATGATCCGAGCTTGTATAACTTAAACTCATTAACCCGAATGGTGTAATTCGATTAACCTAAGTATTAAACTTGATTTACTTAAACTCGAAATGGTCCAAAACCCAAAATGACCTGAACCCAAAATAACTTGAAACCAAAATGATTCCAACCCAAAATTAAACCAGACAATTCATGTATTCGTACCATTTTCATGTATTTTTTTGTGTCTTAATTATGTTTATATTATATCAATTATGATACATTAATAATTCGTATTATAAAATTTTGAGATATGTATTCACATTATCTCGTGTTTTGATTACTTTTGTGTGTTTAAAAATGCCAAATGTACGGAAATAACCCAAAATAGACATGATCCGAACTCGAAAATGACAAAAAATTTAACTCAAATTGACTCCTCCTAAACTGTCCAATTGACAAGTCTAGTCATAGATAATATAATAGTTGTTTTATGGAACATCTAATTAGAGACATATTTTACTATTTTAAAGGCTATGTATGTAAATATAATTTTTTTATTTTTACTTTTATTTATTTATGTGATAAATTTTCAAAATTAAAAGTAATGTTGCATATAGTGAGAGTTTTGGGATATTTGTTTTCTTAGAATAGAAATTTTATAGAATGAAGAGAAAATAGTGAAAATTAAATATATTATTATGAAGTTTGATTGTGAAACTTAGTGAACTTTTGCTTCTATGTTATATGGATGGTTATCATTGATTTTATTTTTGATTGTGCCAAAATAAGTGTGTACGTGCTCGGCATTAATAAGTCCATGTAAGAAACTGTAGTACATCATTTGAAATGGCATCTACTATATATATATATATATATATATATCTAACATACTATGATTTTTAAGTCTTGGAGGGATTGTAGAGATATTTCTTAAATTTTAAAGGTTATTTTTGTAAAAGGAATATCTTACTATCTATTATTTTTTAATCTTATGACTCAAGAGGTATTCCATAAATTTACAAGATTATTTTGGTCATATTTTCAAGAGTTTTCTTCTTCTCAAATTGCACATGATTTTGGGTTGTTTTATGTTCCATGTGAGCTAAACAAAATGGGCAAATGAATCAACATCCAAGACAAGAAGTATGGGATGAGCAGAGAAAGAAAGTAGGTATAGATGGTGATGGAAATTGGTGATGTTTGGTGGAGGAAGTTGAGAGATTTGGCAGGAGATTGAAAAAAAGAAAAAAAAAAAAAGAGAGATCAAATGGATTCCCATGAAAAAGAAATAAAGATGTTTTTAAGAAGGGAAGAGAAAGAGACAGCTACTAGAGAATGAGAAGGGTTTTGGGTGTTTGAAGCTTCACAAGAAAGGAAAAAAATTTGGGGAAAAAAGAGAGGAAATGAAGATGAGGAAAAAAGTCTCAGGCTTTCCATGTTGGATCCGAAGCAACAGCATCGACTGGTGGTCCTGGTGGAACTGGCACCATCATCAGCCTATTGAAATATGACCTGTCGATTCCATTTATCAGAGAAAGAAAGGGAAATGGATAAGAGAAAGATAGTGGCAGATGAGAGAGGGGTGGTGATTCTTAAGTTGATGTCTTCTATGTTTTTAACTAATTTCAGGTGATTTATTAACTCACATCTTCCTTTTCTTTTATTTTTTTTTCCTTTTCTTCATATTCTAATTACCTTAAACTGGGGACTCCAAATCGATAACTATTTTAATGTTAACTAAGTTTCATATTTTTCTTATTCTCTTTTACTAAATTTACAAATCAAACTGAGGCTCTTGATTTACAAAAAAGTTATGTGGTAAAGGCAAGTGACAAGGAAGTGGCAAATAGAGCAAAGGAAATTAATGTGGAAGAACAAAAAAAAGGAAGATGAAAGTATCAAATGCTTGAATATGACACAGTTAAGCCTGATAAGGATCCTTCATGAAAGGTATAATGTTATGTTGCAATTAATTTGTATTTTAATTCTTTTTAGTTATTTCTTATTGTGTTTTATTTGGTGTTTGTAGTGTAGATGAATGATCCTTCCATGGAAGTTACTGATGAGAATCTTAATGTTTCGCAATTGGCCAAAAGCCAAAGCCTTGAATTTGTTTTTGCTAAATCAATGTAATGCAAGAAAGGTTTTTATTAACATATTAATGGAATAATTAATATTTATTTTTTAAAAATCTAATTTAGCAAATTAAACAATCAAGTTCTCATTGATAAGTTTATTTGTTATTTTTTTAGTAGAAAAATGTGGGCTCGTGGATATGGATTAGGAGAATGTTATCATAGTATTGGTCTTTCCACCTAAAGATTTGGTGAAGAATAATGTAAGAAAACTGACATTGTAATTTGCTCATTATATATATAAGGATATTCTTAATTTAAGTTCATAGTCTTAATTTGAGAAAGGCATAAATGTACGACAATATTTTTTTTTACTAATAATAAGGTTAGTGACATTGTACAATGCATTGATTAGTAAGCTTTATAGAATTTTATCTTTGTAAATGGTTAACATGAACAATTAATTTGTATTGCTAATACATAGATAAATTCATTTTTCAAGGACAAAGTCTTTAAACAATTTAGAACTTCATTGTGCAGATCATTATATGGAAATAATTGATGTTTGTCATATATGGCTTATCAATACTAATGTTGGCAGTAAATGAGACGTTAATGATGAAATTATTCTTCTTTTAAGAAACGTTTAAAAATAAAAGTAGGCATGTTCATGTAGTAAAACTTTTCTTGGAAATTCTGTGTTTGATTTTCAACTATCTAATTTTAGATTATTTGGAAATTTTAATTTGAAGTGTTTTTTTTTTTTTTTTTTTTGTTGGGACTAATTATGTAAGTTCTCACTATTTCAGGTTAAGACCATAGACCATCTTAAGTTCACAAAAAAAACAAGAGGGAGTTGTGCAGCATGTTGCTGAGGTAGACTAAAATATTTGCTTGATTTATATGATGTTTAAATTTGGTTTTTGCCTTATTTATTTGGATATAGGGTTTTACAATTTAATATGATTGGTTGGAATTAGTTTTTTGCTTACTTTTTATTTAAATTAAGGGGATTTTTTAGTTGATTGTTTGATAAGGGGAAATTTAGAGGGACTTAGAAACGTTATCTTTTTTGGAGAATCGTGAATTTTAATTCTCAAAACCCAACCTTCTCTCGCTTTTTAATCTTTCTTGAGAAACGAATTGAAAAAAGACATTGTTTACGCTTACACTATGATTGCAATATAATGGAAGAGAATTTCATGTTCAAGGAGTTCATCTCAGCTCTTTCGTAGGTTTATTTATATCAAAACCCTTTTTCTTTCAAACCAACTCCACTTCTTTCCCTTTAATATTTCTAAAAATTGTAATGTATAATGCTCAAAACAATCATTGAACATTCAAAAATTAATTGCCAAGATTTATTAATTTTTATTCAATGTTTTAGTTAGCTTCAAATTATAGCATTAATGCTAAAAAGAAAAAAAAAGTTGAATATGATTTGAGTCGCTTTTCTTTTTCATTCTTAAATATTTAATGTTTGAGGTTGAGGCTAGGGATATATTAAATACATTTATATGTTTTATGAACTATTTTGTTTTGACTTATAAGGGATTATAGCTAAGTAAACTTAGGGTAGGCCTATGTTACATGGGGAATGTGGCTTAATTGTTTTCTTTCTATATGCATTTTTAGTTATCAATAGGCAAAATATGGCCTTTTCCTCTGTCTAATAGAATTAAGGGTGCTAAAGAGAACCAAATTAAGATTATATTTTTTTAATGGCATTTTTGGTCAATATTAATCTTTTATGAACACAGTCTATTCTCATTGCCTACTTATCTCTTAGTATTTTTAAGTGTTCTGGCAAGATAATTGTGCTTAGAATTAGAAATGAATTTAAAAATATATATATTGAATCTTTAGTTGTATTTCCATCTTTGGGGTAATACCCTTTGGATGTAATAAATGGGGCTGTGTTTGTTTATTAGTCTACTCTATGCACTCACCTAAAAGTTATCTATCGTTGAATACTCTGCAATAATCTACACTAAGCATTCTTGGCAGTCGTTGGTTCACCTTTTTTCGCAAGCATATTAAGGAGATATTGAACTCTGAAACATTTCTGGGTGCAGTGCCATGGGTTTACTATTCAATATGCGTGGGTTTTGTTTTTGTGTGTTAGATACTGTAAGTACTCTTAACGTGATGCATTATATTTATATTGATAATCGACTTATTGTTGCAATATAAATTGCTTCTCTTGGCATGATATTGTCGTTCTAAATATTTATTTTTTACTAAGTATTTGAATACCAAAAGAAAATAGCATATTTCTCTTTTATTTGGCTTTATTGTCTGTTTAAATCTTCAATATTAATCGTATTTATGGGCTTTCAATGAAAAAATTTGGAAAATATATACATATAGTTCGTTGAATCTGATAGTTATTTACTTCCAAAATATTTTTAGATTTTATTGAATTTTTTTAATCTTAAAATCAATGAGTTGGTTAAATCAGATCCATTTGAGGTCTTTTCCAATGATATTAATGTCAATTATTTGCTTATTTTCTATATTTGTTTTTTCTCTTTGTTATCTAATTTGTTAAGTTCATTTTATGATTTTAGGAGTTCCATGATTAATACAAGAAGGATCACTTTAAGAACACAGTTTTCGTTGCTGTAAGTAAGAGCAATTTTTTCGTTTATGGTCGCAGGTTCCTTTTTTTTTCTGGTTTAATTAAGTTTGTTTGATCTATTTCTCTTATGGGGTCAACTTTGGGTTACCGAGGCTGGTGGAGATAGATGAAAAGGATTTATTTGGACTTGCAAGTGTTTTATTGTTTTTATCATTAAAATTTTTTAAAATAATACATGCAAATCTGTTTGATTAAATTTAAAATAAGTGGATTTAGACAAAAAAAAAAAAAGTCTTAATGTTGTTAATGCAAGAAATCCAAAGGTTGAGGTGCAAAGAACATAAAATACACAATTCAAATGTTCCTTTCATGTATTAGTGATATGTTTTTGTTTGACATATGCATGTGAAGCTTATTTTTTGGCATGCATAATTTATTTTTTTATTTACTTATTTACAAGAATCAAATTAAATTACGTTAAGTGCATTTACTTTATCCTTAAGTTCATTAATAAATTATTAAATAAATTCATTCTACTTTTGATTATGTCTTGCACTAATGTTCATTTATTTACTATCAATTCCGTAGTCAAAATTGCTCAACAAATACGAGTTTGATGATGCTCTTTGTTGTTTCTTTAGAAAAAGTCCTTTTTTCAGCAACTTCAATATTGGTTGAGTTTATGCATTACCCAATACTGGATGGTTTTATGAACTTAGGCTCCTTGAGGTGGTTTATGCGTTTTGCTTTTTGAAGTTTGAAGTGCTTCTTACACTACCGTTTCCAATTATAATAGTCTTATACTGCTATTAGTCTCTTTTGTTTTTTTTTTTTTTTTTCTTAACTAAATTGCATTCTTTTTGGTATTTATGTTTATATTTGAAAATATATGCCCTTAAATGTTTTTATTATTACATTGGAATTATTAACTCCATTATAATTTTTAATATAATGATACTTGGTAGATGTCTATTGCTTAACTTTTTTCAATCCTCTTGATTAAATATGTTGCTATATGAATTTGAATTATATTAATTTGATTGACTACCCACAACAAAGTGCGGGCAATCATCTAGTATATATTATAGTTCAGCTTAAAAAAGTGAGAAGCTAAAGTTCTAAATAATGTCTTACAAGAGCCTAGTAATGAGAATACGGCCTAACAAAAAAAGGATTAACAATCAAAATAGTCGGTACTGAACTGCTGGGCCTATAATTTTTGCTTCTACATTGGTACAAATTAGTGTTGATGTATTTCGATGTACTATTTTTAGTTTTTTTATATTTTTAAATATTTTTTTATATATACATATATATATATATATTTATAGCATATTTTTATTTTTTTAAAAAAATATATTAATAGACATGTAAATATATTTCTATTATATGCATATATATATATTTATATGTAAATATAAATTTTAAAATTATTGTTAATTTTAAAATTTAAAGTATAGTAAATTATTATTAATTAGGTTTAGTAGCCCAATTTAATTAACATATTTTATTTTTAAATATAATTATAAAAAAAGGCAGAGACAAGAAAAAAAAATCAGAAATTAGTTAAAAAAATCAAATAAATGAAATTTTTAAGAAAAATTATAAAAAAAATCAAAATTTTGTATCAAGCTGCATGAATTGATACAGAC